>WUAT03344709.1:0-10539 GCA_010015005.3 Ulmus americana | reverse complement strand
AAGGATATGCTTGTTGTACCAGGCTCGTGTATTCGGCACGTACGGACACATGGCTCTAGTTTGCTTGGTACATGCAACGCATGCATGACACGCAGGTGCTACGTGTGAAGGCAGGAATATGAAAAAGCTAACTTCCCCATTTCCTGAGACGCCTTTGATGATCGATACGTGTCCCATTTGAAAAATGGGTTTCAAGTAGCTGAGGAGTTCCAATGATGCTCATTTATGAGTTTAAGAGCATTTTTCAAGGGTGAAAAAGGACTTGCAAAGGAAATTTTCAAAGTTCAAGACGAAATCAAGGTAAAAATTAGATTTTCCTTCCATTTTCTTCACAGATTCAGCTTGGTTTTAGTTCCTTAGGCATTTTCTGGGTTTTTTCATCAGTTTTAGTTTGTTTCCTAGTGGGTTTGAAGGATTTTTGTGCATAAAGTGGGTTTTGTTTAAAGAAACATAGTTGGTTTTTTTATTCGAGCTATATATTAATTTCCTGGATCTTCTTTGAGTTATTTGGAGTTTATATTGCGTTTTTGGGGTAAAAAAGAAGTATTTTGGTGGTTTTAATGTATAGGTATTTTGTTGGTTGGAAAAGGAAGTATTTGTGGATTGTGGGTATATTCCAAGAAGAAGAGGTTGTGGCATTTGGAGGTTTGGCTCGACATCAAGTCGAGTCGAGTGTGTTGGGGGAATTACAAGGTTAAGTGGTGCTTTAGCTTGAAGGAAGCCATCTTTGGGAGTTGACTCGACATCAAGTCGAGTGAAGACGTGTTTGAGGGGAATCATCTGACTCTGGTTGACTAGACATAGTGTTGAGTGAAACAAAACTCGGAGTCCTAGTAGCAGGTTGTAAAGAGATAGTTTGGCTCGACATCGGGTCAAGTGTAGAATTAGGAAGAGCCTAGCTCAGTTGATACCATGTGAACTACCTGGCTCGACAATAATTCAAGTGGAACCTTCATTTGTTTGTCGGCTCAACATTTGGTTGAGTGTAAGAAGTGGTATGATACCTGTTTGTGTGTTCAAAATTAAAGAAGAGGCCCTCCTTGCCGAATGGGAATATGGGATCAATTCCCGGCAAGGGAGTAGAAGAGGGGAGGTTGAAGTTATTGTGGCTCAGCTGAGTGACTGTGTAGGGTCAAGCACTGAGGGGGCTACAATTTTGGTCGAGCCATCCCAAACAGAGGACTTGGGCTTTGTTTGTGCAAAGGAGAGAGAAGAGCAGGACGAAGTGGAAGCTACTTCGTTGAGTCGTTCAGGAGAGGGGATATTGAGAAACAACCCCAAGTCTAGATTCAAATAGGCAGACATGTTTAAGCTTAGGTATTTTTACAAAATACCCAAGTCCGTGGAGATTCGAACCCCAAGTCTGCATGAAATAATAGACTGGGAGGTACCAGGGTGGACTGTTTCTATGAGTTGCTATTTGAGGATGGCTTGAGGTTTGCAGTTCCAAAGTTGGTCTGTGAGGTGCTGGAGCACTTCTATATTGCTCTAAGCCAACTCATGCCTAATGTATGGAGACCACTGATGGCCTTGGAGTGCCTAAGTATGAGGATTGGTGTGGAGTAGAGTTTGGCCTGGGTGAGGTGCTCTACTTCTACTATCTTAAGTAGTATGACATGGAAAAGGGTCGCTACCAGTTGGCCTTGAGGCGCGAGAGGAGCCATCTTATCACTTGTTTGCGGTCAAATGACTGAGGGTGGAAGGACACCTTCTTTTATGTGAGGGGCAAGTTGATGTTTAGACTGAGTGGTGCTGGGGACATCCCATCCCATTGGAGAGCCATGAGTGAGTGACTTTCTTTTCTTTACTTGTTCATATTGTACATTGAATCTTATTAATTTGCTTTGTGCATATACAGACTACAACAAGGTCGTTCCAAGTGAACTTCTAGCCAAGGAGTGGACAAGGCAAATACTTGAGATCCCTATTGGCAAGAGGGATTGGAGATTAGTGTTATTCAAGCCATGGCTACGAGCGAGCCACCTTTGGAATCACATCAAGGAGATCCAGGGAGGTATCCCCATCCTTCATTAAAAGCTATCATTATACATCTTGAGGCTACAGGATGTTATCCACATTGTGCATGGTGAATGTTCACTTCAGCCTTTAACCCAAGAGGAATTGTCCTTTTTAGAGGAGTTGATGACCGAAGGATTCACCTTCAATCCTTATGCCAAGGAAGCCTTGGCAAAGAGAAAGTGGGAGAGTGAGAGGAAGAGGAAGAGACAGCTTCTAGACACCTTTCATGTCGACCGAGTGACTACGGGTTAGTCAACTCCTTTAGGCTCAGCCAAGCCCTTTATGAGGAAAACTTCTGTAAAGAAGTCTAAGGTTGGCAAAGTCGAGGGTGTTGTGACTCTATCTATCTTGGATGATGCTTCAGCCTACTCCGACACCTCTTTTGATAGTGTGGCAAACACCCTACTCTTACCTGCGGACCGCAAGAGGCTTGGAGACATTGGTGCTGCTCATGCCGTAGACTGGAGCATTGCCCAGACTTATCATGTATGTAGTTCTTCCTTTTGTTTGAAGCAATGTTTAGTGTGAAATTATGTTAACTTGTTTTCTTTTATTTCGCAGACTCTAGTGGGTGCCCTCCACTTGAGATGGATTGTGACCGCTCAGGATAAGATGAACAGTGAGTTAGCGAATGTCAACGCTCTTATGAGGAAGTAGGTGGCCCAGCTGTAGACCAAGGACGCTAAACAGACCAAGAGGAATGCTTCATTGGAGACCGACCTTGCCATTGAGCGAGCTGCTCGAGAGTTCGCATAGAGGGAGAGCAGTATCGACCTGAAGAGGATGGAGTCCATCTCGATCAATGCTACTATGCATGCTCGCACCAAACTCATGGAAGAGTTCAAGGATGGGAAACATGCTGAGTGTGACCCAGACTATGAGATTGGTGTCTGGGACAAGCATGAGTAGGAGTTGACCAGAGGGTCTGGAGGAGGAGGAGGAGCACCTTGAGTAGATTGAGCATCCTTAGGAGTTGGAGTATCCCTAGGTACCATTGAAGCCTGCTGGAGGAGGGACTATCGAGGGTCATGTTGAGGCATAGTCAGTGATCGAGCCCAGAGGTGATGAGACTTCTGCTAGAGATGTCCGCAAGGAGATAGAGCGTGCCACTTCTTAGGCTTTCTCTTTATTGGTTTGTTTTGTTAGAATCTTTACTTTTGAGGCATTTAGTGCCCCCCTTTTGATGTACATATTGACTAATGGCCCATTGAGGCTACTTTTATTATTTATGCTATTTTAGAGGGGTTGGACCCTTATATCCCCATGAAGACATTCTTTTATTTATCATTGTTTTTCCTTGTTTACAATAGCAACATGTAGAGCCATAGATGAAATTAACAAATAACAATGAACATAAAATTTGAACAAGACAAAAATAACTAAGTAAATGTTAAGTTGCAGAGCCCAAGGACCAGTGTAGAACTTGGATCGAACTTGTATAGCCAAACTTTGATGTAGAGCCAAAAGTGTTAAAAATTGAAGTAAAGTAGCTCACTTCATCCCCTAGTTGAAGTGTAGTGCCCTTGGGGTGCTAGGCCTAGACTAAGTGATCCTCATTGAATCAAGTTGTTAATGTATTTGGACCTTCGATGAGCTCGCACGGATGCAAGGCGATCAAGGAGATTAGGAGACCTTAGTCCAGAGATTGGGAACCAACGCCTTTAAATGTTGAGACTACAACTTGTAACATGGTCATCTAGGATGGAGAATGGAAAGGCTAGGATCGTGTCGCTTGTCTCCAAGTATTTAGGCATAGCCGACCTACAAAACATGTGTTAGGGTGCCATATGCCCTCCGACGCTCAAGTTAGTATCTATTCTACAAAAATAAGCAAAAACTAGATTGGAGAGTGTGAGAAATCTCTTGTCGAATGGAGAAGCAAAGTTGATAGACAATTGCAAGACAAAGGTAACATCGGCCCTCCAATGCTTAAGTCAGTAATTGCAAGAAGAAGCAATTAGCAAATGAAAGAGTAGAGTTAGAAGTGATACAACTTTAGTTGGATTGCATTCCAGCTGTTGTGGATGCCACGCCCATCCTGAGCTTGGAGCTTGTAGGCCCCATGTCCAACGACCTTGGTGATCTTGTAGGGGCCTTCCCATGTAGGACCAACCTTACCTGTACCTGTTTCCTTCATTTTCTAGAAGACTCGGCGTAGCACCCAGTCCCCCAGCTTAAAGGTTCTCACTTTGATATCCCTATTGTAATGTCATGACACTCTTTTTTGATAGGCAGCTGTTCGGAGACAGGGTTTGTCGCGCAACTCATCGATGGTATCAAGGTTGTGGCCAAGTTTTTGCCAGTTGGTGTCTTCGTGAAGCCATTGGTACCTTGCTGATGGGATTCCTACTTCAGAGCCGTAGGCTAGTGTGAAAGGAGTCTCACTGGTTAAAGTTAGGGTGGTGGTGTAGTAGGACCAGAGCACGCCTGGTAATTCGTCGGCCCATGCACCCTTGGCCTTCTTTAGCCGCTACTTCAGCATCTTGATGATTGTCTTGTTCGAAGACTCAGTCTGGCCATTTGCCTAAGGTTAGCATGGAATGGAGAAGTTTAGCTTGATCCCCCACTCTTTACAGAAGTCCTAGAAGTCAAAACTAATGAATTGAGAGCCATTGTCAGTGACTATCTCCTTTGGCACTCCGAATCAGTAGATGACATTCTTTACTTCACAGTCTCGGACCTGTGAAAAGGCCTTGGCCTCTATCCACTTGGTGAAATAGTCAGTGACAACAAGCATGTAGATTTGCTACCCTGGGCTGTTTCTAGCTTCCCGACAATGTCCATCCCCCACTTCATGAAAGGCCAAGGTGAGAGGATGGGATTGAGTTGCTTCAGAGGAAGGTGAGACACTTGTGGGAAGCATTGGCAGCAATCGCATTGTCGAACAAAATCAGTAGAGTCGAACTGCATGGTGGGCTAGTAGTAGCCTACAGTCAAGGCTCAATTGGCAAGGCTTCATCCTCCGGCGTGGTTGCCACACTCTCCCTGGAAGAGTTCAACTAAGATATACTTAGCTTCTTCTAGAGTGACACACTTGAGGTATGGTCTGGAGAAAGACCTCTTCAACAGTTTGCCCTCTAGGATGGTGAACCTAGCTACCTTAGCTCCAAGGCAATGTGCATCATTCTTGTTGTCTAGAAGTTTATCATGCATTAGGTAGTGTACGATAGGAGTCATCCATGAGTCGGACGAGTCGATGGTTGATGCCTTGGAGGAAGGACTCTTCCATATGGCCGGCCACTGGAGGTAGACCAACAGGATGAACTGTGATGTCATTGCTGGGATGGTCGACCCAAGATTGCCTAGTACATTGGCGTGACCATTCTCAAGTCGTGGAACTTGCACATTGGTGAACTCTTCGAAGGAAGCCTGAAGCTCCTTGACATGGGCAAGGTAAGCCATCATCTTGGAATCTCAAGCCTGGTAAGTACCTAAGAGTTGGATAACCACTAGCTGGGAGTTGGTACGTATGTCCAATTTTTGAATTCTCATCTCTTTAGCTAGTGAGAGTCAGGTGATAAGTGCCTCATACTCCGCTTCATTGTTGGTGGTCCTAAAGCCACAATGGATGGACTGCTGGATGGGATCTCCCTCAGGAGATGTTAGGACGAGTCCCATGTCGGTGTCATTCATATTACTTGATATGTCTGCTAAGAGTGTCCACTTCGAGGAAGGGCAATCAGAGAGGCTAAGCAACTCCTTGTCAGCATGCACATGTGTGTTAGGAGTAAACTCCACAATAAAATCAGTTAATACCTATGACTTGATGGCGGTGCAAAGCTGGAGTGTGATATCGTACTCGCTAAGTTCCACTGCCCACTTGGTGAGTCGACCAGAAAGCTTTGGCTTGTGCAAGATGCTCTTTAGAGGGAAGGTGGTGAGATCAATGATCGAGTGGCATTGAAAGTATGGCTTGAGCTTGCAGGCTGTAGTGACCAAAGCTAGAACGAGCTTCTCGAGCTTACTGTAGCATGTCTTAGTGTCTAATAGTGACTTGTTCACGTAGTAGATTGGTAGTTTCTTTCCATCCTCCTCGCGGATTAGCACGACACTGACTGATGTCTCTAAGACGGCTAGGTAGATGTATGGTTGCTCTCCATCCCAAGGCTTGGAGAGTAATAGAGGTAAGGTTAGGTACCTCTTGAGTTGATTGAGCACTTATTCACAAGCCGGGGTCTATTCAATGTCCTTGGACTTGTGTAGAATTGTGAAGAAGAGGTGACACTTCTCTAAAGATCTGGAGATGAATTGGCTGAGAGCGGCTAACCTTCCGGTGAGGCGTTGGACGTCCTTGATGCTAGAAAGTGATGGGATGCCCATCACCGATTGGATCTGGTCGGGGTTTGCTTCAATACCCCGTTGGGTCACCATGTAGCCTAGGAAATTGCGTGAGGATACGGCAAATGAACACTTTGTAGGATTAAGATTCATATTATACCTTTTGAGGACGTCAAAGGCCTGGTGGAGATGGTCCAGGTATTGCTCAGTGATGAGTGGCATCACCAACATGTTTTCATTGTAGACCTCCATTGTGTTACCTAACAAATCTGTGAACATCTTATTGATGTGCTGCTGGTAGGTTGCTCCAGCATTCTTCAATCCGAAGGGCATGACCATGAAGCAGAAGATGCCTCTCTCAGTGATGAAGGCAGTGTTCTCTTGTTCATCTAGATGCATCAGGATTTGGTTGTATCCTAAGAAGGTGTCCATGAAATTGAGCAATTCATGGCTAGCCGTAGCGTCAACTAGCATGTTGATGTGTGGTAGAGGCAAGGAGTCCTTTAGGCATGCCCTGTTAAGATCTATAAAGTCGATACAAACCCACCACTTCCCATTCTTCTTTCGGACTATAACAACATTGGTGAGCTAGTCAGGGTAGTGGACCTCGCGGACTGACCTAATGTCGATGAGCTTCTGAACTTCCTTGTTGATGACACGGTTGTGTTCTGGAGTGAACTTCCATATCTTATACTTCACAAGAGGGTATTTCGGATCTACTTTGAGTTGGTAGACCATCACTTTAGGATCGATCCCCATCATGTCAATTAGTGACCAAGTGAAGAAGCCATGTTGCTACTTGAGAAAGTTGATGAGCTTCTCGCGAAGGTCTAGCCTCAATTGAACTTCGATTTGAACCTTTTGATCAAACAAGTCAGGGTGGATCTGCACTTCGTCGAGCTCTTCCATGCTTGGCTGGTTGGATCAGCTTGGGTTACCAGCTTGAACTTTAATTGCTATAAGGTGGAAGGCTTAGCCTTCATCATGTTGCGGTAGCAATCTCGTGAACTTCCCTACTCACCTATAATATCCTTGACTCCCCCACTTGGTAGGCAACCTGATGATCTGGTGGAAGGGGGACGAGATTGCTCGTATGCTGTAGATCCATGGTCACCCAAGGATGACGTTGTAGGCTGAAGGGATGTCTAACACATTGAACGTCGTGTTGAGGTTCATTCCTTCTACGTAGACTGGAAGAGTGATCTCCTCGATGGTGTACTTCTGCTCTCCAATAAACCCATTGAGGAGTGTGGAGTGGTGATGAATGTTGGACTCATCAATCTTCATTTGCCTAAGAGCATTCAAGAATAAAAAATTAGTAGAGGAACCATTATCTATTAGGATTCTCTTGATTCTACAATTTCCAATTAGTACTGAAATGATAAGAACATCATGATGAGGGTTGATGAGCCATATGGCCTCATTATCAATGAAGTTGATAGTTTGGCCAATCGACGTGTCAGATGATGGTTGGGATGAGAGAGTATCTTGGTTGACCGCGGCTTTGGCATGTCATCTGGCAGTGGAGTAATTGATCCTGCTGACTTCTGACCCTTCGGTGATGATGTTGATGGTTTTCTCCAGAATTGGCTCTACGGGTTACTTAGTGATGAGAATTCTAGCAAGTCCGCTAAACGTTCAAGTAATATAGATTTTAAAAGTAAGAGTGTCAACCCACAAGGACTAATATTACTAAATACTAAAATTGATTATCTCCAATACTATTTGATTACACAAAATTTAGAGTTGAAAAGAAAACTAAAATTGACAATCGAAAAGAAATAAAGATTGAATTCAAATGATAAAATTTCGGGCTTAAGATTTCACTTCAAACACTCATATGCAATTGATTATTTAATTTAATAATTGTTATACTTTACTTGGAGATATAATTCTCTAAGCCAACTAATATTTTTTCTAGAAATATATTAGATTGATCCTTAAATTACGAACCCATCATATCTCTATGCGAATTTAAGTCTAAAGGGTTTATTAAGATTTATGGAATTATTATAGATTTAACTCTAAATCTCTTAGCTCATGTTAACGTATCTCTACTATTCATTCAGTTTAAAGTATTCTACTGTATTGATCTAATCTAGATTCTATCTCTCAATATCAACCTAAATCATGGAATCATTCAACACTTGGACCCTTAAGAATTGAAAGCATTAAGAGAAGAGTAGATACACAAATAACTCAATGTATAACAGAAAATTAATTTAAACAAATCAAAAGCATAATCATGTTTGAGTTACATCTCAGCCCTAAAAGAAAAAAATTAGTTTATAATTAAATGAAAAATAATCATCATAATTACAATCATAAAATCAAGGAAAGAAGAAACCCGAAAGTAGAAGAGAATGCAAGTCACTGTTAAAAGTCTTCTTCTTCAAGTAATCATCTGGCTCTTCAATCTCTATGCCTCTCCAAATGTCTCTCCAAGTTCTTCCCCCAATAATTCCTAATTTGGTCTATTTATAGCCTTAAAATATTTAGAAACTAATAAGGACTAGAACTCACAGATCTAATCAAATTCAGAATTAGATAAGATAAAATAAGTCCGTCTAGTTAAATCACCATCTAAAGTCCTATAATTACCTTATCTAATCAAATGCAAAGGGTATTTTGGGGGATACAAAATGAGTTTTGGATGGAAGAGATTGTGAAGAACAGATAAAAAAAGAAACAATTTTCATATCTAAAATTGCGATTCTTGCCGCGACCAGTGTATTTCTCACCACGGTAAGATTCTTGCTGGAATTAGCCTTAGATGTCTTCATGAAAGTTGTAGCTCTATCTCTTAGATTTCCATAACCATAAAGATCACCTCATTTGGACATTGGATGAGAAAGGTATGGCCAAAATACTAACAGGCGCTCAGGATTCATTCTGCCCAAATTCAACACAATCACAAAAATAGCATACCTTCTTCGTTTGAACTCTGATTTTCTAACTATTTGATCCCAGCCACCAAGAATTTCCTCACCAACATTATTATTCATCCAAACATTATAGTTAAGCACTTTTTGACCTGAATTTTTTAATTTGAATTACTTATCTTTGTCTTTCGTTCTAATTATGATATTTTCTCCCAAAACATCTCTTTTTTGTTCTTTTGGCAATTTGATAACTAGAATGATTAAAAAAAATGATTATTAACATAAAAATACTCTAAAAATAATAAAATACTAAGATAAATCATACTTAATAAGTTGTACTAAATCAACTTATCACTTAGTTACTCGGCCGTCTTGTAGAGCGAGGGTGCCTTTCCACTTGTCGATTAACAAGTCCTGGATGTGGCCCTTCTTGAGCAGCTCCGCGACTTCAAGGCATAGAGCGATGTAGTCGGCTGTGGTGTGTCTATGGTTGCTTTGGAACTCTCACCACTTGGTAGTATCACGCTTTTCACTGGTGTTCCTCTACTTGCTGGGCCATCTAACGGTGTTGCCCATTCCCTTAATGACGGTGACTAGTTCCATGGGCTCAATGTTTATATTATACTTCGGTATACGAGCGTGTTCAGCCAAGGCTATAGACTGTTCAGCTAGACAGGTTGGTGGCCTATTGAGTGGACATTAATTATCGCGGATTGGAGCTCTCCTTAGAGCCGTGGGAAATGGCCCGACAGGACAAGTGTTGGCTCCTTTATCAGGTATCCTGGGGCGTCGTTCATCGCTTCGGTTGTTGTATGATGATTGGCGGCTGCGGTGTTGCTTGTCCTCTTCCCAGCTAATCTCTACCCAGACACGAGCAAAGACGTATTCTATTGTCGTGTAATTGAACTTGGTGAGCTATTTGTAGAGTTCCCTATCAGGGAGAAGGCCTTTTTAGAAGGTGTTTACAACTGTCTATGTTAGGTTGTTAATTAATATTATCGTAATAATGCAGCAGAATGGAATTTAAATTTTTTAACAATCTACAGAATCATCAAACATAATCTAATTAACAAGTAATCACCAAATGAGTTTTAAATAATTACCTTTGTACACGCGACAAATCAAAAACTCTTATTCCTTCGTTTTTTGACCCACGAACATCCTAGCTATGAGATCCTAGCCCCGTAGATTCTATACCATTCGATCTTCTCTACTATTCACCTTCTCAAGGAGCAATAGGTGTGTGGGCACCTTAATCTATACTAGTACTCTCAAATAATAGCTGGACTATTTGGGTATGTGTTTTCTCTCAATTTTTAGAACTCTTCTAAAAACTCTAAAACACTTATTGTGACTTAGA
>WUAT03344708.1:0-17585 GCA_010015005.3 Ulmus americana | reverse complement strand
AAATAAAATAATTAATCATTTTATAATTTTATTTGTATTTTTCTTTTAAAATTATCAAATGTGAGGAACTTTTTAGAAATAATAAAAAAAGAGTTGACTTTTTTTAGAAATATTTCATATATCACTACAATTATCCCAGAATTTACATAATCAACATAATTAATACAAACAACATCAAATTGTATTCAAATTCAACTACTACTTAAAGACAATAAACAAACTTTAATCCAATTATTCAATTAAATTTCAAAACAAGCTTCAAAACTTGAATTCAAACACTACAAACACAAATTGTAATTTTATTAAACAACATAAAAAAGAGCACAAGTACAATAAAATTCACAAATTCAAAAAAAAAAAAAAAAAAAAAAAAATTATTCACAACTATTAAAATTCCCCAATAATTCTGTAGAAATTGTTCTAAATGACTCAAAACTAAATTTCTAGCTCTAATTATGCTAAATATTGAAAAATTAAAATCATAGTCTAGCACTAACAATAAAAAACATCAAAAACTTAACAACACAGCTTCAATCCTTGTTCCTAAACTTTGAGAATTGAAATTTGACTCGTATTGAGATCGTAAATGGCCAGATTTCACTTGGGGTCGCCGGGGGAGAAGTTTTTGTGATGCCCTTAAAAAATTCACCAAGATTTTATTGATAAAACTTTGTTTTCACCTTGGTAAAATCAGAGTCATCATTTTTTTTTTCTTTCTTAAATCATTTGTTTAAATTCAAAACCAAATGCTTTGGTTTTTAGAAAATTCTTAATCTTGAAAACTTATTGATTCCAATTTTCTATTTAAAGTAAACATTACATGAAACCTTTATTGAAAATCAAATCTTAGTTTTATAAAATACTTAATTTAGAAAACTTATCTTAAAGTTTCTTTTTTAAAATTCAGTGTCCCAATTAAACTTAATCGTCATTATCTTTTTTTTAAAACGTTTTGCGGAAATTATTCTCACACAATAAAAATTTGCTAGCAAGTCCAGGTTTGGTAGACTAATATTATTACAACTTATATTATAAATACTTTAAAAGTACTAATCTCTTATATGGAAATACCAAAACCTTGCGTAGTGGATTTTCCTAAAACATCACATTTCTAAACACTTTCTGCTCAACAAACTTGACATTCCAACATTAAACTATATTGGTGTTTTACCGTTGCTACTTACAACACGAACATAAGATGTGAGCCAAAACCCAGTAAGTACAAACATTTAATCACCAAAATAGTTTATACTTATAGTACAACAAACACATATATGTTCACATAGAACCAAATTTGATGCTGCCATTCAATTGAAGAACAAGATTGTAAAACCTTATGTTTGTTTTATCTAAACATATATTACTATTATATACATATATTGCTATTATATATATATATATATATATATATATTTATCTCATATTGATATTTTTTTTTTGAGTGGTATTTATTTTTATCTTCTATTCGAATTCGAATTGAGAGTTCATATTTATCTAGAATTTTAGTCTCCTACAATCAATTAAATTTCATATTTATTTTAATTTTGTATATAATCTAGAATTTTAGTTTCTTAAAATCAATTAAATTTTGGTGATTGAGATATAGGAAGAAGGAGATTTGGTAGCTCGATATAATTGAATAGTTTACACTACCAGTACCTTAACTTTTTGCCACCTTACCAGTTTGGTCTCATAACTTATGGTTTTGTCCAAAATGGTTCAATATGGCAATCCACGTTACCAATTTGGTCCATCTGTTACTTCTAGTCCAAATTCGAACGTTAACTGTCACGATTCTTGGTAGTTAAAATTTTGAGATGAGGTTAAATATCTCAGTAATGTTATATTTTCTATTAAAATAAGAAGAATTTTTTTATGTTTAAATTTTAGAGTTTTGCAAGAGAAAATGTGTTTTTGATTGTGACAAAACCCCTAATATTTAAACATCAAAAGTTTTCTTCATGTCTTGATAGAAGACATAATCGTATATGGCATTTAAACCTATCTCATCATTTCAACTATCACTTTACGTCACAATTAACATCCGAATCTAGATAGAATGTAACAGATGGACGAAATTGATAACACAAGTTGCTATTTGGGACTATTTGGGGTAAAGTCAGGAATTATAAGACCAAACTGATAAAGTGGTTAAAGTTAGGGTACTATTAGAATAAATTATTCTATATAAAATAAAAAGAAAAAATCGAAGGTGTTAGAAATTAAGAGCTCAAAATTAAAATTTAAAATGTGTCTCTGCTGAATTTTTTTTTAGCTCCGCCACTGACCGAGAGTGTCGCCACCAATCTGTCCCGGTTGTTTGATCTCCTCTGGTTGCTGCCGCTGCTGCTTCTGCTTTTGCCTTCTTCTTCGTTCACTCATTCTCTCATCCTCGGTGCCTTTTTATAGACATAAGGAGCTTACTTTCGTTGCTATTAACATCATCCCTTACGACTGTAATCACTAAATGTGACAAGGGAATGAGTATGCAATCTTGGATAATTTTGTGTTTAGTATATGCATTTGTATATATTATTTTCCTAATGATCCCCGCACTTACTTCTTCTCAGCAACCACGTGTGTATATATATATATATATGTATGTATGTATTTATTTGTTCCTATAGCTTAACAAGGGACTAAGGCCCTTTGTTTGTTCGAAAGCTATCGAGCCGCAACGCCCAAATCCCTCTTTCTTGTCCTAAAACTTTTCTATCCTTCTTTTGGGCTTGAGTTAACTCCAACAAATTATAGACCTATCGGCTATCGGTACAAATGCTTCTTTTATTTAGTCGAATCGATATTTTGCTTTTTTATTAATTTTTTTTTCTTTACTAAACTCTATTTTTAATTTCAAAAATAAAAACACTATAAATTATTTGAAAAAAAAAACACACACACACACAATATTTAAATGCAAAATCAAAAGCAATGACTACTAAAAAAAAACTGAAAACAATGGTATATAAATATTCAATCATCAAAAGCCCCTCTCTTAATAGTCCGGTAAAAAAAAAACTCACCGATTTGATTCACTATGAAGGAGTAGTAACCAACTTCTACTCTTTTATATATATAGGATTAGAAAGTACAATACCACTTCCAAACAAACAAACAAAAAAGAAACCAACATAGTACAATACAGATACTGGAGGCAATGAACTATTAACCCTTAAAGTTCGATGCTCTTTATTGTAGGACTAAATAAGCACTTCCATAAGTGCCTTTTATTTGATTTTTTTACTTTCACATGCCCTCTCAATCCATTCAATTTTTATGTGCATCCACAGCAGTTCCTTCATGGCAGCACTGGAAACTCATCTTGACAGTCGTCCTATGCCCACAGTCTGCACAAATCATCTCCGTCGGCATTTTTCCGACGGAAATTGGGATGTCAAGCCGGCAACAAGGGATCCCCACATTTTGAACCACAATTTTATATCTTTTCTTGAAAATAACTTCCAAGTCTTCCTTTTGATGAACATTATTCTTCCAATCATCAAAATCCTCAAAGATCTTCGAAGCCGTAAAGCCATGACCAACAACCAAAGTCCTAGGCCCTTTGCTGAGTAGAAACCATTTGTCCTTGTTTGTGTAGGAATAGAGCTTTTGGATTTCTTTTGTGACGGAATCGAGCTTCTTGTTGAAAACCTTGTCGTAGAACAAGTCTTCTACTCCACTCCAGAAGGACCTTGACTTGCTATTTTCTTGGCTTTCTTCGTAGCTCTTGTCGATGTGGAATACGTGAATCGTGACATTGGCTTTTTCGGCTAAGTATTTTGCTGCCTCCTTAACTTTCTCGGCGAACTCTTCTGCCCATTTATGGTCTTTTCCTCCATAGAACAAAATGTAGCTGTGTTTTTCAACAACCTGTTTCGTAAAAAAAATATATATAAATAATAATAATTATTATTACTTTCTAATATAGTTTTAATGTAGATAAATATACCAAGGACTTCTTTAAACCGATCCAACTAACTTGGCATCCCAAAAGAATAACAACAAGGCCTGATATTATACTATAAGGATATTTACATAATCATCTCTGTATATATTTACTGATTAATTAGAAAATATATTATATATTTTTATGAATCAAAAAATATATTATATACTTAAGAAAAAAATGTAATTTTATATTTAAAATTTTTGAACAATTCATTCCCTAACACAACCAAATTTCGATTTTTACTAATATATATATATATATATAGATATATCAAAAACACTTGCATATCTACACTTAAATAAAATATTATTTCAAACATTTCTTTTTCAATGTCGAAATAAATTACAATTGATCAAAATTGTAAATATAAATATTTACTATTATAATAAAAATACATGGTATATTTTCTTATAAACCATAAATGCATAGTGTGTGTATATATATATATATATATCAATTAATTTGTTTAGGTTTGCAATATTTACCCATTGTTTGATGTCGAAGTATTCAAAGTCAATTTTGTTGACCACAGAACTAAGCCAGTCAATTTTCTGAACCACCCTTTCCACATCCTCTTTGCCAAAAGGAAATGCCTCCAATCCAACTTCACCAAGGCAAAGAGTAGGCAAAGCATCATCGTTTATGAT
Source organism: Ulmus americana (assembly GCA_010015005.3). NCBI lineage: Eukaryota > Viridiplantae > Streptophyta > Magnoliopsida > Rosales > Ulmaceae > Ulmus > Ulmus americana. Next base: position 12,989 of record WUAT03344708.1, on the reverse strand, counting down.
TTCTCCTTGCGAGCTCATCACCACAAGAGTAGAGTTCCCACTGAAGTTCCACTGCTCCTTGATGTACCTGATTGCTGCCGTGTACGATTTTGAAAGGGAGTAATCCACTACGTAGAACTGCATCTTTGTTCTGGTGAGCCTCGCGAAATCCCTACGCTCTTTATCAGTCCACTGATCCACAACGGGGACCCACACAATTTTGTAATCGTGATTCTCTCTCTTAATTTTTTCAGAAAGTTGTGTGAGAGAGGAAATTTCATCGTCTCTGATATTGTCTAGACTTGAGACAAAGATGAGCACGTTTTGCCAGCTTAATTCTGTGTTAATGTCCACCTGCAATTTCAAACAAATTTTGGATATAGTTGAAATATTTGCAATTAAGGACATTTAACAAAAACAATAGCAAATAAGCACGTTTCAAAAGTCTAGTCTACAAAACTTTGATATAATAATATCATCCCATACAAGATTAGACAAAAGTATAGAGTTACAGTTCAAAGACATAAGTACATAATCTTCTAACTTTTAAAGTATATACAGTTCAAAGTTTTATATCCCTCAAAACTCAAATATAAGAATTATAGATATATAAAGTTTGAGCTATTCCACTTAATTGATTTAAAAAAATAAAAACTTTCAATTTATATATATGTTTTAGTAGAATTTTAAATTTGTTCTTTAGTTTTATTCAAAGTTAATCCTGACTCTGCCTTGTGACTCAAGTCTAATTTAACCCTAACGGAGATGTGAAACAATCACTTTTTGCTTTTATTTCCTAAGTACATGTAAAAAGCATTAAGCAAAGGAAAACTACTGATTGTACTGAATTGCCTCATATAAATCCAAATCCAAGGAGATAAGCGCAAAAACTTTCAAATATAAGATTCAGGTGTGAATCAAATAAATTTAATAAGGGGTAAAAGAGAAAATAAGTATAAGATAAAGTTACCGCTCTGTAGTCAGCAGAATTATCAATGAACTTCGTCTTTTCGTCCTTATGGAAGAACATGGTCATAAGAATCTTCACAGTGTCTTCACGATACTTAAATAACTTGCTTATCGAATGAAAATGGTTATCATCTACAAAATAACATCAAAATATCTTTACTAATTACGCAATTTAAAAAAAATATTATATATATATAAAAGTTCTTTCTATAATATACACAATAAATTTATTTATACTAAGACAAATACTATCTAAATTATTGATTTTTTTTTTTTTTCTTGTAATTTGACTAAATCTCGTTTAAGTACGATTATTAGATTAAAAATCAACAGTCTAGATTGTGTTTGTAGCAATATAAACAAATTTATTATGTGTACCGTATAATTACTATATAAATATATGTATATACACGATAAAAATTACTAAACCTTGTATTTTTTCGAGAGTGATTCTGCGTTCTGTGAGCATGTTTAAGTATTTCAGGATTTTTTTGTGATACGGGGCCAAGTTTTGTGGCTCTTCTGATTCTCTGTGTATAGATAATGTAAATTGGAAAAAGGTAAAAGAATTATATATACGATTCCATGATATAAGACACACGATAAATGCAACCCAATATATATATACGTAAAGGACGATTTAGTAAAAAACAAATGTGCAAAATCGGAAAGTTGTGGTTTATTAAAAAGGTTACGGTTCAAAAAAATTATATGTATAATTATGGATTTACTTACTTGCCACAAGTGAGCATAGAGACCTCAGTCGCACAAACTACAACTGTTGTAATAATCCAATAGGCAACCATTTTTATTGGCAATGGTTGCAATGGGTCTCGAAGTTCATGAACTGTCTTAACAAGCTCCTCCACTTCGAAAATGGTTTCCACCACTTGCAATATGGTCCTTATAATATTTTTAAGTTGGCCAATTGTGTCACTTTTTTTCCGAAGCCCTGACGAGCTTGCAAAGATGGACACTCTTTTCAGGGTTGCCAATGATTTGACAACTTGTTGATCCACAGATTGGTTGATTTGGGCAAGGAGCCAGAAATCACCAAATTCCATAGCAAATGCTGCTAGGGTTAGCACTGCCTTTGCTTCCACTGAATATTCTGTTAGCATGTCATCAATTGACTTGGTTTTTTCACGGGCAGTTCTTGGCCCAACTCCATTCTTACAAACCATAATCTGAAATAATTTCATAGTTACTATTAGTGTATAAAATTAAATATTAATTGATTTAAATTGGTATTTTAACACGTGTGAAAAATTGTTGACCATTAGATGAGCTCTCATCCAATAAATTGAAATCGGTGTAAAAACTTATATATGTATATTTTACAAGGTATGACATGTGTGAGAAGCAATAAATTACCTCGCTGGCAATCTGCTTAAGCTCGCACAAGGGCACATTAATGTTAGCATCATAGGTAGTCCCTTTCTTTTCCTTGTGCACTTGGGTACCCTGCAAAGTACAATTTTTATATCACCATATGTTCTAGAGTATGAAAACTCACTAACCCTTAAAAAAAAAATGAAAAATAACAATTTTTTAGAGATATTATACTATATTTTGTGTGTCTATATATATATATACATAAATAATAGTTGCTTTTGTTAATTACCTGCATAACTTCAACAATTTGAGTTGAACCCACAAGGAGGTTCTGAACAATGATGAAAAGAGAATACTCAAAGGAGTTTCGGCCAGCATGAGCAATATTACCACTAATTGTCTCCTTGATCTCATCCTCGGAGGCAAAGTTATACTTGCTGGCGGTGGCCGCCGTAAAAGAATGATTTGGTTTATCAGTCCCAAAAACTTTCCCCACATCAGGATCGGAGGCTGTTTCTTCAACTCCATTATGATAAGTACTACTATTTTTGCTAGAGCTGTCCATGGGTGGCTTAAATTGAAATAAAAGAGAAAAACTGACAAAGAGGTTTGTGTTTGGTTTGGGGGAGATCAAGATGGCTTGTGTTGGTGTAGAGCTTGCTCAATGTTTAACCTATTTATAGATAATCTCAAGCTAAACTGTCCACAATAATTAAGTATACAATTATTTATTTTATTTTATTTTAGTTTTGTGTGTGAAAATATGTTAAAGTTTTAAGGACCTTGAAAGTCATTTTCCTTCATTATAAATCATGGATGAAAATATCACGATATATCAAACAAAGAATTTATTTTGTAAGAGGTATAATATCGATATTTTCATAATTTTAAGATAATAATATCTTTTTTCTTTTCTATTTTTTTCGATATCGATATTGATATTTCAACCGATATTTCTATAAATTCATACTTGCGAACCGTTAGTTGCGATATTTTAATCCTTGCTATAAATGAGGTGGCATTATACTTTTACAAGTTGTTGGGGTCGAAATTCTCACTATAGAAATGAGCCTTAGAAACAAGCTCATTCTGATCAATTCCATACGTAAAGTTCTGCTCAGAACTCATTTATATCATCTCAGCTTAATCTGGCATTTCCGAACAAAAATGATATTCCAAAAAGAAGAGCTCTATAAACCGAACAGATCTAATCGATACATCCGAACATATATAGACATAAATGATATATGTTTATCAAATCCTAAGGACAAATGTTACTTTAAATGTAGGTTAACAAGAACCACCCAAAAGAATTTATACGATCATATATAGACAATACGTAAAGTATATAAATTGAATTTTAGTCTATATAAGACTTGTCAATTTAACAATTTTTTCCCCTTTTCTTTTGACTAAGGATGGATAATCGCTAATTTTTCCAATTCACGATTTTAAAGTGAAACTTGGATTATCTATATATATATATATATATATATAATTTTGTTTGTTAGAGAATTTGGAAAATAGCATTAAAATTTTGTGGTATTTATGTAAAAATAAATTGAACTATCTCACACATTCGTTAACTCAACAAGTAAATGAATCTTTAAAATTTTTGTTTGTATTTTAATTATTTTTTTCTAATTATTCTTATATTTTTCAAAAATCATTATCGAAAAGACAAACTATAATTTATTATAGCGTATTATGATTTTTCTGAAAGGACTATAGTAAGACAAAAAGCCGTTATTTAGAGATATGAAATTCTCTCACGTGCAAAAGATGTATGTTAAGCCTAAAGAAGCGCCTCCTTTCAAAGCTATCCAAAATCAAGATAAAGAGAAAATGAAAAAGAAAGAAAATAAATTTATTTTGTTGTGTTTTGGTAGGAGAGAATATGAGCAAAATGAAAATGTGTAAAAAATAATAATAATAATTAACTAAACTAAGATTGTATATTTTAACTTGTTTATAGATGGGTTCAAATGAACTTGTGTGCCTATTTTGTCTAGTAAAACATACATGAACACGAATCATGTAAAAATAAAAAATAACCTTGTTAACCTTTTAAAATCATTAACATAATAATAATTATTACAATATCACTACAAAATGTGTCATAGGAGACAATAGAAACAGCATGGGTGGTTTCTCCAAAATCTTTGTCATTTCTATTAATTGGAAATAAAAGAAAAACAAAAAAAGGAAAAGAAGAGAAACATCATTGGCTTTTAGTAAAACTGATGTCGTTTCCCAAAAAGTGGAGCCAACTTCGTAATACGAAAAAGAAACAGCGTCTTTTTTACTAAAAATCCACGTTGTTTCCTCTTGCCTTAAAAAAACATGCGTATCACATGGACTTTCGGCATTAGTTTTTAGAATCGATGGCGAAAGTCGTCATATATCACAACACAAATTACAATCTAGCCCCATTTCGGCTCAAACTCTACCAAAATTTTCTTTCCGGCAATTTTTCTTTCCTCTGGCCAAATTCTGACCACTCCAACCTCTTAGACTTGCATTGTACTTGGGTTTTTGCTACTTTAAACTAAGGTATGGTATTTTAACTTTTAATTATTTGGTACTTTTTTGAGAGTTTATGTGAAATTTGGGGGTTTATGATTTTCGTTAAGAAATTATGGATTAAATATTGTTTTCTTATTAAATTAGTGTTTAAAAGGATGTGGACAATCTTTTGTACGGATTAGAACTAAGAAACTTTGATTTTTGCTATTTAATTTGGTGAAATTTAGGAATATAGAGTTTTTCAAAAAAATTGTAACATCTAGTTTGATTTGTGTACAATTGTGCTAATATGGTTTAAAATCCTATGGGTAAACTTGTGGAGTGATTAATTTTGTATAATTTTGTTCTAATTGGTTTAAATTGAAAATTTTAAGTTTTTAGGGTTTTTTGGAGAAAAAAATTGTTAAATTTGATTAATTAGTGTGCTGTTGTGAATTGGATGTGGTTTATGAATGTCTTTGCGTCTTATTTGCAGGAGGTTAGTCATAATTTAAGGGAAAACTCTGCTAAAATTTTGTTAAAATGAATCTTACGTATTATTTTTATGTAGGGCTAGTAAAGGAAATAAATGTACCAGAGAAGCGATAAAGATGACTAGTTTGACCAAAATGAGTCATCGAAACCAGCTTGGAAATCCTATTGGAGAGAGTAAAACGCAATTCAGTATTTACTTAGGTATGTTGATTCGAAATACTCTATGTGTCCTTTAATTTCTTTACTCACAAATGTGTTTGGATTAATATTCAATAGTTCACTGTAGGTGTATGTGTATGGTCATATGTAAGTATAACTCACAAGACATGGTTGAAAGTTCTAGTTGAGGTTAAGAACAAATATGAGACAAATTGAATGTAAGTTCTCTTTTGTTTTTATCCATAATATAATTGAGTACGCTTAGTAATTTAAAATTTTAATTTATTAAATATGTAGAGCGTTTATGATCTGGATGAGCATGCAAACCATAAGAAGGCGATATTGATGGACGCCGACAAATATTAGATGTAATGGAAAATTTGAATGGCAGGCAGGTACATTCACGTGGATAACCCACTTGACCATCCACCATAGGACTATCACGATGTTATCAATCAAGAAGAGTGGATAGAATTTTGAGAATATAGGACGTCCCCCGAATTCTTGAAAGATATTTATCCTCATCACATAGGGCTTGCGGGATATTTAGGCATAGTATCAGTAGTGGTAAGTGGTTATTAATTTGAGTTTACTACTTCTGTTTATGAAATGAAAACTATTACTTAAAGTTCTAATGTGCTATGTACTTGTAGGAGGCAGAGTATGGAGAGAATTTCAACCAATCCAAATCTTGGTTGCATTCTCAGAAAAATAAAGATGGAAAGTATCCCAAGGAGACGACACAATGAATTAGCAAAGAGATTTTAAGTTCCTCTATTGAATAAGTAATTATAAAGTTTCCTTAATAGATTTATTTTAACCTTGTTTTGGTTTTGCAGGAATCGCTAACTCAACGAGTGACTACAGGCGAGATTACTTCACAAGGGATGCATGACATCCTTGGCAGGGCTTTGCCTAATAAGGAACACCCTAGTCAAGTGCGGGGTTTGGGAAAACATCACAATTGGAGTAACACTTGGATTGCTTCTCAACCTAAAGGCTTCACAAAGCAAGTCTAGACTAATTTCAATCTAATTAAGGAGCAAATGATGACTTTGTAGTGGAAGTCTGAGATATTTCAGGAGCAAATACTCCGAAAAGAGATGATGAGCAGTGCTAAGGGGGGTTGTGAAGGACGTCCCCAAACTAAGTTTGTAGTCGAGGAGCATGCGGATGAGCATGTGGAGTCAATAGTGAGCCCACCAATGAGCAGACAAGTAAATGTCTAACTAAATATAAATACAGTTTGTTTTACCATTTTTATAAATCTAATTAGTTTTGTTTTGTAGGAGGATGTATTTTTGTGTGTTGGGAACACAAAAACAAAGTGGCCATAGGATTGACATAACCCCAATTGGGTGGTTATGATTCATATGTGCTTGGCCATATAGTAGGAGTTGGTAATGCATGAGTCTTGGTGCAGACTTACCTAGTTGTAACGACATTGCTATTCCCAATAAACGAGGAAATAGTTGACCACTGTGGATGCCGTCGGGGCTTTTGTCATTTGGTCGGAGTATTTATTAGTCCCTATTATTTATGTATTGTTTGTATTTATGTAAATATTTGTATGTCTAACGCTTTTACATTTAATTATGTTGTGTAACAGGCTCGACCAAGAAAACATCAATTGCCTAAGACTAAGTCACCTGTTCAATCTAGTACTTCTAGTTGGCATTAAAACGCATTTAATGCCAATTCACTATTTCAACTCCTCCGACACTATAAATACCTTGCCTTTCATTCACAAAGGTATGTTGTTTTCTACTCACTCAGAGAGATTTACAAACATTTGATCCCAAGCACTAACTTAGGCATAAGAGGGATAGCCTCCAATCGCTCACCTATTTTCTCTTTTGTAGGACTCCACCGTGTTCGTCGCCCACCTCGGAGGCACTCTTTGGGTCAAGCAGGAAAACACATCAGCATATTCATTACCAACTTTGTTTTTTTTTCTTGATTTGGTGAAATTAATTTAGAGTGACATTGGTCATTTACTATAATATGTTGTCATTTTCTGTTCATTAGTAGCTTCTTGTGTATTCATATTTTCTGTGTAATGTTGGAGTAAGTTCTAGCTGTTGGAATGATGGTATAAAGTTACAATTTTAGTTTGTTATGTTGTTAGAATTCTTTATTTTTATTCTTTTGTTAGAACTTATTGTTTGAGCTATAAACGAATGGCTCATTACAAGAATCGTGAGATATAACGACATTTTAGCAAAAACATAAGTGTCATCCCTATAGGGATTAACCTTATAGTGACGACACTTATGTCGTCATCGCAATAATATTAGTCCAAAATCATAATTATATCAGTTTCTATGTTTGAATCATGATTTAGATTTTGAAAATAATATCAGTCTAGAATTATAATTCAAATCACGAAAAGAAAATCATTTCAGTTATGGTATCCGTGTTTGCTTTCTACAGTATACATGTTTGAGTCATAATTCAAATCAAGAAAAGAATATCATTTCGGAATATTATTCAAATATTATTTTGAATAACTAAAATACAAATTATGTTTAAATCGTCAAAATACTATTTAAATCACGAAAAAAACATATTGAATATATATTAGGATCATATTACCTACTAGTTTTTTTATATTTATAGTCGAGTTGGTTTCTATATAAATTTAGAGCACATGTACTTTGTGTTTTATCTGACCACGTGTACAGCTATTTTAGCGTATTTTGTGGTTCGATTTTTTAAATTTGACGTTACCTCATGGCACTATATAATATTAAACATATGATCAGTTTATAACATTATTATGCTAGTTTTTTTTTTTTAATTATTAGCTGGCACTATTACTAAGTTTGCCTTGTCTAAATATATATAACAAGCTTCCGCGTCAAATGGTGCTACGATGAAATACAATTAGCTTTGAATAATACATAAGTCTTTTTATATTTATAGTCTCAATTTAGAGCACATGTTGTGTTTTATCTGATCATGTGTATAGCTATTTTAGCGTATATTGTGGTTCGATATTATAAATTTAATGTTGACCATATGATCAGTTTATAATATTATTAAACTAGAGTTTTTTTTTTTTTGGGCGATGAAATACGATTCCATTTGACTAATATATATCAGGATCGCATTACTATAGTCGAATGATTTTTATATCAATTTAGAGCAAATATTGTGTTTTATTTTATCTGATCACATCACGTGTATAGCTATTTTAGAGTATTTTTTGGTTCAATTTTTAAATTTCATGTTGCCTTGTGGCACTAACATTGACAAGGTTTTTTTCTCATAGTAATATTTTGTGTATTTCTTGTATATAGGTGGCAACACCTCACTATAAAGTATAAACCAACACACTTATTGTATAATATACCTTATATGTATCACAATAGTACCTAAAATTTGATTTTATTGTATAACCGATCTTGGCTCAAATTTTTTTATTTTGACCACGATGATGAAAAGGAACGAAAATATCCTATAAGGAGGGTATTTTTTGTCACTATAATTTTATTATCTAGATCAACAAAAAATCTTATTTGAGATCTTGGTTAAAAATATCAAGCATCCTGAACTATTAGTTTTGTCTTGGTGTCATCTTTTCTCTTTCACAACGTACTTAAAAAAAACCTCCTAAATTGTTTTTACTGTGCTGTCAATTGGAGTGTTAATATTCGAAGAGGCTATTCTTAATTTATTGATTTAAGTTGATGAGTTTTCTTTAGTGTCCAAATCAAGATGATAACATAAAATGTGGAGCTTACGTCTTAAAGTTTATAAACAGTTTATTCACCAAACCTGACAACCTACCCAAAGTTTATTCAAGGTGTAAGTAAGTATCATTTTTTAATTTGCAAGAAGTCAAATTTGTATATTATATTTTGTTTATATGTAATTGTGTAAATTTTGTACAAGATTTTCTTCAATAATAACAAAACATGTTCAATAGAGGAGTTAGATGAGTCCGGAGTAAATGGAAAGACTATCTTGAAGAAAATTATCAAGATAAAGATTGAAAATCAAAGCTAATTAAGAAGAGTGAGCTACATTAATTTGTAGCGTGCGGTTTTAGAGTATGTACTTTAAAGTATGTGTTTGATATTATTGTTTAGGTTTGATGGTAGTATAGTTGTAGTCTTGATTTTGATTGAATTGGAGTTGTAGTTTTACTTTTGAATGAATTGTAATTTCACTACAAGAAAAGTCGTCTATAGTGTCGTCGCTATAGAACGATATGTCGTCTATATAAACCTATGGCAACGATATTTTCGTCCCTACATGTCGTTGTAATAGGTTCGTGTCTGTTGTTCAATGCAACGACTTTTTTGTCATCGCTATAGATGTAAAGCTTTGTCGTTGCTATAGTATTTTTTAAATTTGTTTTTAATTTATTTTAATTGGTTTTTATTTTGTTTTATGAAATCAAAAAAGGGTAAAATTAATATTTAGAAAAATTAGTAATATAAATATCAAATTAATATTAAAAAAAATGTTCATAAGTTAATAAGTTATAAAACACAAGAAAATAACCTAAGGATCCCCTAACTTAACTTCATCTTCGTCGGTGTTTTCGTTCTGATCATCCTCAAGGAAGAGGTTGTTTGAGAACTGAATGTTAAGCGGTTGAGATTACAAATTGGCAACGAGACGCCGCATATAATCTGCATAAGCAGTTGCCCTTGCATTAGCCCGAACAGCCAACTCATAAGCACTGACATAGGGAAAATTTCCCATTCTAGATGGGTCTTGTGAAGAAGTAATAGACGAAGAGGAACCAACGCCCTTCACTTTTTGGCCAATTCCTCTTACATGGCCCCGTCTTTCGCCGAGTACTTTTCTTGTTATGGCGTGCTCGTCCACCTCTGTGCTCGACGAACTAGCCTCCTAAGTCTAACACTCGAGCTCATTGGTTAGTCTAGTATGAAATTTAACAACAATATTATATAACCAAAAATTAATACTCAAGTAGAAAATTTACAAAATTATAATTAAAACGTATTACTTACATAATCCTCTTCTGCATAACTGTTCACCCATTGGCCTCTCTTAGTTGTATGAAACATCCTAAACGAATCAATTACTCCATACCATTCTTGTGTTTCAAGGTTCTCTACAAAAAATTAATAAAGTCTGTTAGTAACATTTATAAGTAACATTTTATAAATTTAAAATTAAGTGTTACATTGTTGTAGCGAGTATCTGAAAACTTCTTCGAGCCTTGCATACTACCGTACTTTAACTTAGATTGATTAGCTTTATTTTTGTTGGAACGTTACTAAAAAAAAAATTAAACATATTAAATAAATTTGCAACAAAATTTTAGTGTAATTGTATGATATAAAATAAATATAATACTTAAAAAAAAAATTGTGGGTTTGTAAACAAGTCGACAGACTTTTTCCAATTGTCCACGCCAATCTTGTCGAACGGAGCAGTTGGCCCATGCTCTTTGTAGTGTTTGTGGGCCTTGTTCTTGTAGTCATGGTATCAATAAGCTGCATGCTAAACAACATCCGCTCGAATTGACTGGTACTCCTCCGAACGAATGATCGGTCCGAAAATAAAAAAATTGCTACAATAATTTGAATTAGATTAGTTAAAACTAACAAATTAATTTAGTAAAATAAGTAAAACATAGAGTTCAGTTTAAGTACCTCAATCACATTTAAAACATGCAGTCTCAAATGCTCTGGAACATTTGCCCATGAAAAGTAACATGGGGGCACGGTGAGCTTGATATGGTTCCCTACGCATCTGGCAAAAAGTGAGGAATTAGACCCTATCAGCTGCAAAGTATGCTCCCGCACATCGAACATAATTGGCAATAGTCTACACTCGTTGGCTATCCATAATTTTTGTAAATTTATGCCTTTCGACTTAGCCTTTCTTTTTGGTGGTTGTGTTACATTTATAAAAATTACATTTTATACTTAGTAAAAACAATTGTACTTATAATCCAACACAAATGTATCCGAAACTATAAACGTAACGGACTCGCAAGCACCCGGTAACCGGGAACCGCCTAGATGAGGTGGATTGCTTCTGACATCTCCACCATGAGACATAACATCGGCCATATGTAAATTCCAAAATAGAAAAATATCAACTACACATCAAATTTCCAAAATCTATCAACAATATATCCACTTTACCAATCCAAATAAGCCAATCAAAATATCCTATTTACCAATCCACAAAACAAATAAATATAACCAATTTACCAATCAAAATACCCACAAAACAAATCAAATTTTCCAAAAAACTAAACTAGACAACAAATTTCTCAAATCTATCAACAATATATCCAATATACCAATCCAAATAAACCAATCAAAATATCCTATTTACCAATCCAAAAAATAAATAAATATAACCAATTTACCAATCTAAATACCCACAAAACAAATCAACATTTCCACAATACTAAACTACACGATAAATTTCTCAAATCTATCAACAGTATATTCAATTTACCAATCCAAATAAACCAATCAATATATCCATAAAACAAATCTATATTTCCACAAAACTAAATTAAACAACAAATTTCCCAGTAGAGAAGTTAAATCAAAAGCAAATTTCCCAAAATTTTCATAAAACTACAAAAATTCAAAGGAAATGGAAGGAGAAGTTACCAATAGAGCTTGTAGATGATTGATAACTAGCGGTGGTGGCAAGACCGAGAGAATGGAGGGGAGGAGAAGAGAAATGAGGAAGAAGAAGAGTTTTGTGTTTTTTGTAAGCCGACCCTATAACGGTGATACATGTCGTCGTTATAGAATTAAAATATCGCTGCTATAGGTGAAAATATCTTGCTTAGAGCGACGACATATTGAGTTGCTTGGGAAAATAAAGCGGCTTTTTTCCCCTCGAAATAACAAAATCATATATCGACGACATTTTTTTACCTATTGCGACGACATGTGTTGTTGACATAGATTTATGCAGAAAAATACAGCGCCATTTTTTTTCCTCGAAAATACAATGAAGCGTGCAACGACATGAGGCTCTATAGCGACGACATAGTCACTATAGTGTTCCCGGACAAAAAAAAAAGTGTGCTAATATTTTGCCGTGCATTCGCAAAATCCTATAGCGACGACAAGTATGTTATAACAACGATAATTGTCGTTGCTATAAATTACCTGTACTGAAAAATGCCAAACGAGGATCCTTTAGCGACGACACGCTATACCACTAATGTCGTCGCTAAAAAGTCACCACTATTGCCAATTTTTCTTGTAGTGCCATTAATGACACAAAATTCACAAATCAGTAGTCATGGAAAAAGCCGTTCCTAGAAAGAATCAACACAAAGGGAAAATGTGAAGATTAATAATGGTCTAATTTAATATTCAAATTAGGATTAATTACATATTTTCCCTAAACTTAAAGGCTAGTAACAAGTTTCTCCCCAAATTTCAAAACGAAATATTCACTTCCCCAAATTTTCAATTGTTTCATTTTTTTTTTTCCTCAATCAACTTCTGTTATGTTTTTTCAACTATTTTATCCTTATCATTCGCCACTAAATCGGAAACTTGTTTCAAACTGGTTCAAAATGC
>WUAT03344597.1:0-10540 GCA_010015005.3 Ulmus americana | reverse complement strand
AATCATTACTAACCCAATGAGCTGTCAGACACATATAACCAATGTTTTGAATTGATGTCCAACAATCGGTGGTGAGATGTCTGATAGATGTCTTTTGCAACTGTAACTCTTGAAGGGAATTGAAAGGTTGGATAAAAATACCTTGTATACCCCTGAAAACCTTCATCTTGCACATGCCTAAAAGGTAACTCAGACAGAATAAAGTAGGTAGCAATCTCACCCCTAACCTCTTTTGGATCATATTTCTTACAATTAACATCGTCTTCCTCGGCTGCCCTTGATTTGGTGAACAGAGTTATTGCTTTCTGCTTCTTGTCTTCAATCCGCAATGGGTACTTCTTACACTTCACTTCAACATGAGTTCGTAAAGTGCTAGTTCCACAAGTCTTCGTGTCATACTTGTAATCTTGGCCACAATAATTACACTCTGCTCTACCATCATCGCGTATCTTGAAATGGGTCCACACATCTGATGTCTTTTTACCTGGCCTTCCTCTTTTTTTTTTGTTTTTGTTGTTTCTTGGGTGCCTCCTTCAGATTCAGCAATAGGCACAGCATTTTCTGCAGTAGATTCAATTGTAGGCACATCTTGGCCCGTTGATGGATTGACTTCCATTGCATCCCCTTGTTGTGGCTGGGAAGTCATATCTTCCTGAAATATAAAACCAACAGAAAAAATAATTTAAAACAAGAACAAAATAAAAGAAAAAATTTGGAAAATCTATATAAAAGAAAAAATCTATATAAAACCAACTATATAATTAGGAAAATCTATATAAAAGAAAAAATAATTTAAAACAAGAACAAATATGCATGCATGCAGGCAAGAAGCAATACTTAATTTAAATCTATATATCATAATATGCATGCATATATCATAATATATCATGATTCTTTGTCTCCAAATATATGTACATGTGTTGGAGAATTTAAACCAACATACATGCCTCAATAAATAAGTATTGCTTGCTGTAATAGATAATAATAAGTATTTTAAAGTTCTCTTTTTTATTAATTGTTCCAGCTATTTGATCATTTATTTGCTGTAAAAGTTAAGAGAGAGCAGTATTTTGTAACTAGATGAAACATGAAAGTGAAGAAGAAGGGCAACTATAACACTCGTTTTCAAAACTTTTTCTAAATAAGTATTGCTTCTTGCCTTCACATATATATTTTGTAGAGATCGGATTCAATTTAAAACCAGCAAAATAGTTTTGGTAAGATATTATCAAGGTCTTAAACAATGTTTATAAGAAATATAGTATAAAATGTTGCATTAAATATTTGTTGTTTGGAATAAATTATTTCCCTACTGTTGTTTTCAAAGCAAATTTTAAAAGGTCCATTCAAAAAATAAATTTTAAATGGGAAAACTACAAATTTTAAATGGGAAAATAAATTATCTAGATATAGTAATTAATCATCTTAGTTATAGTATACTAACTGAAGAAAATGAAAAACAAATTGAAGGAATTGAATAATACCAAAACTTCAGTGATTGTTATACACAAACTTTAGACAATAATTGTGTGCTTGCATTTTCTTTTTAGTTTGTTGTACTATACATAATTTCAAATTTTTAGGTGGTGGACTCGGATTAACTGATATAATTGACATATTTTCACATAATTCTGTAATATTTGACTTATTGTCATATACACCATCTTTAAAGTTATGAATTCCAATATTTTCAATACCTAAAATGTAGACTTTGAAGATGAAGCAGCTTTCCACTTCCACTTCCACCAACAGTATTACAGTTAGAATAGAAAAAATTATCTAGGGGAAGCAAAGCACATCAGATCCTTCAACTTCACAGTAGAAATTTCTCAGCAACTAGTGCACCTGAAACAAATATGCACAAATTTTTTCAACATTTACATATTATTTTCAATAATATCAATTCTAAGTAACTAAAAAACAGAAGAGAAATAGAGAGCAGATTTGACATAAGTCATCAGCTACAAACAAGTGACTAAGCAGAAGCACAAGTTGGATCATCACCCTACAACTTATTTACCCAATAATATGTCAATATTTCCTTTCTTTGGTAAAATGCTATATGGATTCTGGTTCAGTCCCTAAGAGAGATATAAAGACTCACTTTAAACAGAAACTAAACACTTTAATTTTCTTAACCACCAGGCACATGCATGTTTAATAACATCTCTTCTCTTTTTTTGATAATGATGAAGTTTGCTTAAGGACTGAAAAACTATTAACATGGTTTCATATGTAGAGGAAAATATCCGATGAAGGGGCTTAGTAACCATGAATCAAACAATAAGTTGTCCACATAGAAAAGATGCTTGGAGAGTAAACATTACACAAGAAAGGAAAGAAGACAAATTTTGTAAACTTTTATTATGATGTCAATCTTAAAAATTCTAGATGCTTTAGTCCTACACGAATTCACATTTCAGAAATTCCATATTCCAGAGGGAGAAGCAAATTCCTTCGAAGAATACATGCATCCTTAAATTGTTCATCTTTGAACTAGAAAAACAAATGAAAGCCAGTAAGTTCCCTCAACTGATAAGATCCTAGCCTATTCCCGAATGTCTAAGATATGCACATTCGGACTAGATTACAAAATTGTGATACTAGAACTCTAGAAAAGAAGAGCGAATATCTAATTCTCCCAACTCAGATTTGAAGAATGCTATCTTTCCAGCAGTGAAAATTCTATAGCCAAAAAAGAAGGGAACATTTAATCAGAAGAAAAAATTAAAGATGAAAAGAAAGGTAAAGCATACTCCAGCACAACAGAAGCAGATAAAATCTTTTATGGATATAGAGAAGGACAAACCTGAAGATGATTATAAAAAGGAAAATTAAATAGAATCCAAGCTTGACGAGCCTATATTTCTTCTCGCTACTTAGAACTCTAAATATTTCGGTAACATCTAGAAGATGCTTTCTTTTCATAAACCTGAACCATTGAAAATAGAAATAGAATAGTAAAGACAAGAGAACAAGAGAATGTCAGTTAATAAAATAAAAAATAACTCATTCCTGCACGCTTAAACATGTGCATTGTGCAGCTAGTAAATAGATTCAATCAGCCAAAAGATCAATTCATCTAAAGTAGGTTTAAGAATTCATTAAAATGTCTCTTCTCTAATTTGCCTTCCTAAGGGAGCATGTCCCTGTTGGGTTAGTCAAAATCATTACATAGTTTTTGTTCAATCATTGATGTATGTATAATTTATAACAATTCAGAGATTTAATGCCCAGGAAACCTTACATAGGATTAGACTACTGACTACTACATCTACCACTCTATCTTCTTATGCCAATAGAAAATGCAGACATAACTTTCAAACTTTTAACTTACCAAGCCCATCTAATCCATTTGCTACAATTCTAAGACCAAGTGTTGTATCAAAAAATTGAACAAATATTATTGATTTTGGCATAAATCACACTATCCCAGATACCTTTTTTCCCCTCTTTCCCAAATAAAATTGAGTATTGGCAACAATAATACAAACATAGTATTCCAAAAAACATATTTTATAATAGAGAAGTAATACTTACAAGTTTGCCATATAGCAAGTAAGGGGAAGAGTTACGAGAAACAACAACCAGTGCCATGTCAAGAGGAAAAGTGCACAGAGCACTCCATGAACAATAAGCTCAGGCACAATTAGGTAATTGATACGAGAAGATGATTCATAAGGGTTTATATAATCAGCCTCCAAGTCTGACAAGATCACCAACTACAAAAAAATATATTTATTGAAAATTTCAGAAGTATTCCACTTCGAAAGCAGAAATAATGACCTAGCCTAGACCATAAAACATATTAGCCTGAATGATAACATATTAATAATAACACAACGCCGTTATATTTATAATGAATTGAAATATATTCCTTAATGTACTTATTGGCATTCAACAACATGCAAATTCCAAGAAGAAAAGATTTATCTATGTCAAACATTACTAATTCCTTTTATTTCTTTCACATTCTCATGATAAGGATTTAAAGATGTTTCAAAATTTATTCAGTTACTTGATTTTTCAACTAACAATCTAAAATCTAGATTCTATAATTAAAAAATTAGAGAAAACAAAAGAACACAGAGAAAGTCTAATCATAGTTATATCAGCAGCAAAAACCATATTTCAATCTAATTTGGGTTACAAATATGTAACCACGATTTTTGATGCAAACATAGCAGGATCAAATTAAGATTATAAAAAGATAACAACACAAATCGAAACCTTACTTACGAATCTTTCAACAAAATTAACTGAAAAAACCAACATTCAAATTATGCGATGGAGGTAATGTTAAAAAAATTCAACTTCAAATTCTCTTAAGTCTCTCCTTAGATAGCTTAACTCCATTAGCTCCAATCTAATAACTAAGCTTAACCAAAAAAAAAAATTACCAATGAAGCTCATAACAACATTTTACTAACTTCAAGCTCCCCTTCCTTTGAAAAAAAAAAAAAAAAAAAACACCAAACCTTCCAAATCTTCCTAAACATTTTCTCGACAACCAAACAGAAATAATTAAAACACAATCCCGTTTCCTAGGGTTCAGGTAACTGGAACAAATTAAAGTAAACCAAGAAAAAGAGGTAACATTTCAACTTTAGGATCCTAAGAATTAACAAAAAAAAAAAAAAAATGAAGATTGAGAACTACCTGATAGAAATTAGAGGCAAGGAGGGCTAAATCAATGAAGAAGCAGAGTACCCAAAATAGCAAATCCCAGCTCATCTTCGACGTTCGAGCAAATCACTACCAGAGAAAAAGTTTCCGACGGGACGACCCAGACAATTTTGGTAAAGCTGGTCATTAGGGCACTGGGCCGAGTTTTGTGGGCTTACTAATATCGATTTGGGACTATTATTATTGGGCTTCTAAATCATTCCGTTGAAACCTAAAAAATTTGAGGAAATTACACCCTATACCCCCTTTTCCCTAACCAATTACATTTGCACACTCTTTTTAAAAGTCATAATATTTATACTCTATTTTTTTTAGTATAAAATACTTTTTTACCCTTTCATTTTCAGAATTATTTATCTTAATCTATAAATTTTTTTGTAATTTATCATTTAATAGAGGAATAAAATAAATAAAAAAGTGGCACATATATAATGAATGTAAAACAAGGGTATAAATGTTTTGATGCCTCATTTTAGGGGCATTTCTGTAGTTCCCCCACAAAATTTAGGTTAGTTTGGTTTCAAACCGTCTATTTTCGTTCGGTTCAAAAATTTTACAACTAAACCACACTAATAATGTTCAAATTTTTATTTTTATTTTTAAAGAGTTTGACAAAAAAATTTTTTGCCCAAACTGATCTTAAACTAAATTAAACTAATTTCAGCTCATCTCAAATTGAAAATTTCAAACGGACAGTTCAAATTAAACTGAACCGTTTTCAAGAGTTCAAACTTTTAGTACGGTCAGTTTCAAATCGAAAATTATCTACAAATTAGCTTAAACCGACCTGACTTCACCCCTAAACCAATATGTTACTTTTTGTTAAGAACGACATGTCGTTTTTCTACCCAACAACAAACCAACACATTTTTTCCCAAACTCAAAAGGCATTCGCGGGAACGATCGAGAAAGAGAGAGACGACGACCCTGAGCCTGAAATGGGAACACCATGAGGCTTGGAGCTCTCAACGATGGATATCGAAACTCCAATTCTCAGAGCCAAACCCAGTTGGCCCTCAAACAGGTCTATTTCTCTTCCAAGAACCATCCGTGCCTGCGCTCCTGCACAGGATCTAAGAGGCCAATCCGTTGCGGTACGAACTTTCTTCATCACTTTACTTGTATCAACTCCTATTTGATTTGAAGACAAAAAGAAAAAAAGTTATGGGCATTTTTTTGTTTAAGCTAGTTTGTTGATTAAATCGGCTCATTATGCACTTTTTGACCGAAATTTAAGTGGGCAAATGTAGGTTGTTGGGTTGGGAAAGTCTGGAAGAGCTGCAGCTAGGCTTGCTCTAGCCAGAGGTGCTTCTGTTTTGGCTATTGACCAGAATGAGAATTTGGGTTTATTGGAGGTAATATATTTTTTAGGCTTAAATTTTTCGGTAGCCACTAAGTCGTGGTTTCAGTTCTATTTTGGCCACTCACCAGTGAAAGTGCAGCCTTTTGTGATTTTTGACACAAATTGTTGCTCATTCCGTCATTTTGACACGTTAACGGTTGGCCATTTACCTCATCACTTAACGCCTCAAAATGGACTGATTTGACGGAATGACCAACGTTGCGATAATTTGTATCGAAAATGGCCAAATCGCTGCATTTTTACAAGTCAGTGGCCAAAATAGGACTGTGTACACAAGTTAAGAGCCACACGTGTTATTTTTTCTATTTTTTACTGTTGTTTGTGTTTGTACTCTGTTATTTGTGTATCTATATATTTATTATGTATTGGTTGCAGCAAGATCCTGTCTTTCAGAAGCATCGTGGTTCTCTGAGAACAATTTTGGGAGACTTTGATGAAGAGCAACTTGAAGGTGTTGACAGGGTGGTTGTTTCCCCTGGTGTTCCCATAGAAAAATATGGTCTTTCCTCTTTGTGGGATTCGGTAAATCGATGAAAAATCGCTTTTGCAAAGAATTGTGACACTTTTAGAGCTTAAAGTTGGGAATGCTGTGTTTTATTCATTTAGAATCTTGCATTTAAGGACTTCAAAATTGGGTTTTAATGCCATGAAATTTGTGATTTAACAAACAAACGAACTGTTTTTGTTTTCTTCATTTGCTGTCAAATGTAGGGAAAGCAGGTAATGTCCGAGTTGGATTTCGCTGCTGAAATTCTTCCAAAAAGTATCAAGATCTTGGCAGTGACGGGAACCAATGGAAAATCAACTGTTGTGACTTTTGCTGGACAGGTCCTACAAGTGATCAAATTTTTTTAATGTTGATTCATTGTAACTTTGTTCTTGTGTGTTTTTTGTTATTACTTGTAATTAATGGCTACAGTGATATAAGAGAAACTTCCTTAATTGGAATTTATGGTCAACAAGTAAACTTCTCAAAGCTAGTAGACTGTTGACCAAACTAGAGAAATAACTAATGAAAAATGATATTTATGATAAAGCTGTATTCTATTGCTCTTCACCTTATGTTGGCTTTTCCCTCTTCACTTTTTATGTGTCTTGGAACTAAATTATAGATGCAAACAGTTTAATTATCTTGTGATGTAAAGAATTGTTAAATGGGATTTCTTGAGTGACACCTTTAGTTTCTCTTTATTTCTAAAGTCCTTAATCTCAAATGTACTTATTTCATTATAAGCAATTTATAGTTTGTAAATTATTTGTAGATGCTGGACCGATTAGGTATTGAGGCATTTGTTGGGGGTAACCTAGGAAATCCACTATCAGAAGCTGCTTTCCAATGCTTGACATCACCTTCTTCAAAACCCAAGTTTCAGGTAACTCTCATTGTTTGATTGGTATGAACTGTTTACTAAGTTTTGGTTATGATTAAGAATTTTTAATTTTATGGTTATGAGGTGTTTAGCTAGTGTTTGAAGATCAAAACAGATGATAAGTAGATATTTCTTCTGTTTTCGCAGGTTGCAGTAGTGGAAGTTAGCAGTTACCAAATGGAGATTCCCAGCAAGCACTTCTGCCCTTCAGTAAGTGGGATTTGAAGATTTTCGTTTTGACTGTCTGTTGCAGCTGATATTATATGCCTATTTTATCACCTTTTTAATTTTATGGGTTTATTTTGAGGTTGCTGTGGTCCTAAACCTTACACCTGATCATTTAGAAAGGCACAAGACAATGAGAGATTATGCGAAAGCAAAATGCCGGGTAGTTTCTCACATGACTAATGCCAAGCTTGGAATTCTTCCTTTTGGTATACACTTCTATAACTTCTTTGATGAATGTATTTAAATGATTTTTTTTTCCATCATAATAATTGTTTTATTACTCCTTCACAGGCAATCCGTACTTGGATGAAGTGATTAGACAACGTGCGAATGAACTTAATATTGCTTGGATTGGAGCATTCCCCGGAGTTAAGGTATGGAATACTTGTTTTTCCTAGCACTTGGATCATTCTAGCTTCTGTCATTTATGACCATAAGTGCTTCGCAAATACAGATAGGAAGACAAAAAATGTTCTCCTCATGCCACAAGTTACGAAATGAACCAATTTTTCATGTCCCTACAATGTGTGTTTAATTGTGAAAGAAGATGCAGGAATATTTCAAGTTATTGATGCAATCTGATACAAGATTTATCCCTCTGTATCACATATGACTTTGACTGGTGCATCTTGTTTGACATAGATTGATATGGATGCAAAAATTGGCAGCTTGGAAGTTCCCACACTGGGAATTTTTTCTCAACTTCAATTAGGTGCATTGAAGGCAATGGGAACACACAACTATTATAATGCTGCAGTTGCATCCTTATCTATTCTTGGACTTGGTGTTGGAGTTGATATTCAAGCTGTTGGTTCAACTGTTGACGCATTAAGGGCACCCCCTCATCGAATGCAAATTGGTAAGCTAAACAGAGTCACATCTTTATGAGTAATGAATATATCTATGCAAGCCCTTATTTTATCATAGTTATTTTATATGTTATCATGATATGCATAATCTTTAGCAGGGTTTAACTAGATAGTGGTGTTAGTTATTGAATCCTCATTTGTATAAAGGTCGTATCCAATTTCGAATTCTTGTTTACTAAAAAGATAAAACATTATAATAACTACTATTTATCTAGCTGTTCATTCCGTTTGAAAATATGATCGAGTGAATTTTTTTTGCGTTGATATCATTTGATCAAACTGATTGTAACTGGTTTTTTTCTTTCTTTCTTTTTAGTACATAAGGATATCCGTAGGATCACATGGGTGGATGACAGCAAGGCAACAAATGTGGATGCAACATATGCAGGACTAATGGGTTTGAAGAGACAGAAGTCCGTGATTTTACTTGGTGGCATTGCGAAGGTTACAATTATATCCCGGCATCTAAACACTATTTTTATGTTCATAATTGCTTGATTTTCCATTACTCGTGGACTCTTTGATAAATTCTAATTTATGAAGGCATTGTTATGGCAAATTTGTTGTGTGTGTGTGTGTGTGTGTGTTGCTGCTTTCCATTTGTTCTGTGCATTGTTATTGACAAATTCATGCAATTATTTCTCGTAATTCCTGCCAAGTTGCTACCATTGGCGCTTCTCATATGGTGATGAATTAACTCGAGATAAATAGGAATTACAAGATTATATTAGAAGGGAGGAGATTTTATATGAGGCATCTACCTTTTTGCTTGAGAAAATTCCTCACAAGATATGTTTTCTTACATTACTGACTTGAATTTCATGATTGGTTTTCTCTTTTTCAGGTCTTAGATGGGCAAGACTCAAATGGGTTTGAACGATTAGTAGAACCACTTAAGTACCATAGATGTGTGATCACGGTATGTGCTCTTTTGAAACTTAAAATTAATGTCCAATCTAAATTAAAGTCCACTTCTGTTTACTTTGGACCATTTCTCAATCGTATGCTATCCATGAATCTTCAAGTTCGGTTATTCAGCATCGTTGATACAGAGGACACTGTCCGACAATGGACTTAGCATTCCTTGTATTAGAGCTGCAAATCTGAAGGATGCTGTCAAATATGGTAGGAGGATGGCCAAACAAGGTTAGTTTCTTCCATTCTACTAAATAATGCGTGAAACTCTGTTATCTATCCATATTACTTCCAAGAACTTGTGCAAGAATTCTAGCATTTCTGGGCTGTATATGCATCAAAGACAATTACATAATTCTGTTGGTATTGTTAGGAGATACCATTGTACTAAGTCCTGGTTGTGCGAGCTTCGATGAGTTCAGAAATTTTGAGCACAGAGGGATGGTTTTCCGGGAACTTGCCTTCTCATGATATTGAGTTCTCATTCCAGCTACACCTAGAGCGAGCTATCAAACTTCATGATTTATTGCTGTTTTATGGCCTGGTGAGTTGGATGTCATGTCATGGTTTGATAAGGAACTGATAAAGCAACTAATTTATGAGATTTTAAGATAGCGGGATTATTGTCATATCTCAACAGTTCCACTTAAAAATCAGCTTTGCTGTTATGGCAAAATATCATTTGAATACATTCTGGTTTGATAAAATATAAGATATGACATATTAATTTATTTTAGACTAATTGGCTCAAATGCTCCTATCTTCTTCTTTTTGTTTTTTTTTGTTTCCCTGGAAAAAATGCTATTGAATTAATAATAATTGAAAGTGTACAAAAGGACGATTACAAGGGATTGAAAACAAGACATACTAAAGCATAGTTAGACCGATCTAGATAGAAAACTACCAAAGCTAATTGTCGATCTTGGGGATTTTATGTAAGGTCTATGTGGGAAGCTGCCCTTCAACAAGGTACCTGAGATACTCACATGGATGTATACAAAACTTGAGTACTGTTGTAATACTTAAGAAAAATTCAATTATGTAAATTCTTAGTTTTGAATTTAAATTAGATTTTCTTATGAAAATATATGATGTGTGTGATTTGAGAC
>WUAT03344486.1:0-10541 GCA_010015005.3 Ulmus americana | reverse complement strand
TAGATAGTTACGGAAAGTCAGGACCTATAGTAACGGGGGCTGTCACGGCGGACCAACATACGCTACAATATCATATTAGTAGCGGTTTTTGGAGGCTACAAAAGGCCAAATATGTTGTAGTGACATGACCTATTGTAGTTATCTTTTTAAAAACACTTAACATATAACAAATAAAATAAAATAAAATAAAAAATAAAAATACATCAAAATACCAAATACTAAATACTAAATACTGCAAACAAATAGTTTTTTTTAGTTTTAATACTAGATACTACATCTTCAACCAAACAGTTATTTAGTTTAAATACCGAATACTAAAAACTAGTACCAAACAAGTGTTTACAAAAAACGAATACCAGTATTTCAGTTTTTAAATACCAGAACTTAAATATCAAAAACAAAAAACTCCACCAAATGGCCCTAATATTTTTATATTTAAATTTAAAATAAAACTATGATATACATGACAAAAAAGGTATGATATATGTAGATTTTTGGCTCCAAGTCTCAAACTCAATATAAACTAAAGAGATATGTAAAAAATTATTACTTTTTATAATGTGCTTACATGGGAGAATCTACAAAGGCTAAAAAAGATGATTAATTTTAGTTTAGTTGAATATATTAGATTTCATATTGTATTAATTGAATTGAGAGGTAAGGCGTTTTATGTCCCTCATGGCTAGGTGTATACAATTTTTTCGAATTAATAAAATTTGTCCTTGTACCATCTTGGTTTCTTTACTTGAGAAATTAACATATATTTATGATTTTTATTTTCAAATATCAATAATTCCATAAAAATAATCTATCATAAGTTCTACTATAAAAAATTTAAGGTACCATAAATATTGTAAAATGCATTATATCTGCATATTTAAATTTATTATATAATATATACAATATTTTTATTACAAAATAATGTTCAATCAATGAAACAATGTTTATTTTAGCATGTTTCAAAATTTCATTACAAATTTCTAAATTTTTTAGTCAATATCCATTATTTTTTCAATATTTTTGCGATATCGATATCGATATCGATATTGATATTTCCATCAATATTTTCGTTACTTGCGATATTTTAATCCTTGTTAAGATGTAAAATGTGATAGGGTTTAGGTGTGTTAGAAAATAAAATATGGTTGGATGATATAAAATGTGGTAGAATCCACATGATATAATAAAATAGGATAATAATTATAGTAGAGAAAATAACGATTTTTAAAGAATTGAATAGGATATGAAAAGACCATTTTTCAATAAATTATGAATTGTGACATTTTTGTTTTTACAAAACTGTGACATTGTTTTGTGGATTTCTATTTTTGACAAGTGTTTTTGTAGAGTTCTGTTATTGATCAGGGCACAATTTAAATTACTAATTTCCAGTTAATTTTTTTTTTTCTTAGTTACTAACCTTTTCTTTTGTTCTTATATTTTAATTCTTTGTGTTACACATAAAAACACATTTAGCACAAAAATACAACATATAAAATTTACCCTCTCTCTCTCTCTCTCTCTTATTTTTTTTTCATAAATTATGCAATATATTTTGAGTTTGGTCATTTATATACTTTCACATAATAAACATAATTCTCCTGTAAAAAAAAAAAAAAACCCCTTAATTTTAATTTGGTCATTTATTTATTTAATTTTTTATTCATGCCCTATCCTATTATGTTTTCTCAGTTTGAATTGTTTGTTTAAATCATGAGCAAAAAACAATTCAATTGAATCGTGATCATGTTCAAATCATGATTTGAAAAGTTTGTTCAAATCATGAACCAAACATTAGTTTAATCACTATCATATCCGGTTTTGCTTGCTTGGATAGATAGAAAACGAGAAGTGATTAAGAGATAACGGGAATGGTAACATAAAGATAGCAGTAATTGTAACGGTAACAGTAACGGTAACGGTAATGGTAATGACAATAGTAATAGTAGCGATAATTATAACAGTAATGGTGGTAAGAATAATTGTAACAATAATAGTAACAGTAGTAGTAATATTAATGATAACGGTAATTGTAACAGTAACGGTAATGATAATGGTTGGGCGTAAAGCATCTGTAGGTGGCTTTTTAAGTCCGCCGTCAAATCCTAGGGCTCAACCCTAGACAAGCGGTGGAAACTACCAAGTTGGAGTACGGTAGGAGCAAATGAAATTTCTAGTGGAGCGGTGAAATGTGTAGAGATCAGAAAGAACACCAACGGCGAAAGTACTCTGCTGGGCCGACACTGACACTGAGAAACGAAAGCTAGAGTCTGGTAACAATAAATGTATTAGTAATGATAATAGTAATGATATTATGAACTATAATTATAATGTTTATGTGAAGGGTAACGGTAACGGTAACGGTAACGATATTAGTAACGATAACGATAATAATAATAATAGTAATGATAATTATAACGGTAACAGTAATGATAACGGTAGTAGTAGTACTAGCGGTAACGGGAATTATAACGATATTTGTAACGATAATCGTAACAGTAATAGTATAGTAATAAGAATTGTAATGGTAACGATAATAGTAACAGTAATAATAATAGTAATGATAATTGTCATGATAATAGTAATATTAATGGTAATAATAATAGTAATGTCAGTAAAAAAAATATTAATAATAATGATAATGATAATGATAATAGTAATATTAATGGTCATATTAATAACGGTAACAATAATAATAATCTTAATATTGATAATTAATACATTTGTATTTTATATTTAATATCTAATATTAGTTAATATTAAATTTAAGATAAAGTTTTTTATATATATATAATGATGTTGAAATTATAATTCAAATAGTCCATTTAAATTTAAAATTAAATACGAAATCGTAGCCATATTTAAATAGTCTTTCTAATCACCAAAGTCCTTCTCTTATTTAAATTTCTAAAATTCTTTCTGACAAATTAAGCTATAATATTGACTAATTTTTTATTATCATCATCATCATCATCGAAAAAAAAAAAAAAAAAAGTCGCTTTTTGAGAAGAAAAGAACAGAAAAGATATTTGAAAAATACAAATAAAGAAAGAAAGCGTATCTGAAAAGCAGGCACAGACTTCGGTTAAGGATGATAAAATATAGAGGGCCGCTATGCGAACAAAGATAAAAACAAATAGCAGCCCCAACTGGCATGGTGAACGCCAAGCGTTGAAAACTAAATAAAATATAGAAAAATAGCTTCGGAGAGAGACATTGCTCTTGCCTATTTCTTGCCCCAATTAGAAGAAGGCTGAGAAAGCAAACATCTTTTGAATATACAAAATATTATAAACAAAACCCAGAATCACAGCGCCTTCTCTCAGATTAATTCACCAGGTGGAGCACTTTCTTTCTTTCTTCTTTTTCTCTGTTTAATGTTTCTTGGTGGGTTGCTTTGTATCTAAAGTTTCCTAGTTCTAAATCCAACTGCTTTCCTGCATTTTCCCGGCATCTAAAAGGGGCAGATGGGATTTTCTCTTCATTCGGAATATTCTCTCAATCAACTATTTTAGTAGGAAGTTTTGCTCTGTAAATAACCATTTCTATTTCTGGATTGGTCTAAGTTGCATTTAGTATATAATTACTAAAAAAAATCCAAAAAAGGATAAGCAAATTAAGCAGAGATCTGATTTGAGAATTTTAACTTGTTTTGTACTTTTTTTAAAAAATATATTTTTCTAGCCACTCCAACTTGTTTTAACATGCTCAAGTAGATATTGCAGCATGGTCTCATTGGAATCTGCGTAAAAAGCCATCCAAAATCCTATCATCAATATGGTAGATTCATATTTTGGTATGGGGTTTTTGATAAGATGATTGAGAATGACTGTTTTGTTTGATCAGTACACATATTGAATTGTCTTATATACTAATTAGGCAGTTCAATAGTGAAATATTTTACTTTTGAATTGGCAGTGAAAATTGCATCGGAGAGAATTATGTTCGGATAATGGGCTGTTCTTGTTCAAAGAGACCAGCTAAAACACCTGGCTACGAGGAGCCTACTATTCTTGCTGCTGAAACACCTTGTAAGTATGAGTCATCATTCCTAAACATACCAGTTGCTTTGCTTTCTTCTATTCTCATGTTGTTTCTTATTAGAAATTGATATCTGATTTCCTGTTCAAAACTAAAGATAAATTGAATAGGTCAAGATAAGAGCATATGTTTCATGTCTGGGATTTTTTGTAAAAGGTTCACGAGCTTGTTCTGTTCTAATGAGCTGTTTTCCTCTGCAGTTACAGTGAGCGAAGTGGAAGCCTTATATGAGCTTTTTAAGAAATTGAGCAGCTCAATAACTGATGACGGTCTAATCCATAAGGTATCTTTTTAAGAAAAGCACCTCTAAGATAATACTCATCTAGTATAGTATAGCTTTATCTGTTTTTTTACATCTATTACCTAGCTACTTCAAAAGTTTTTGATTTTTTTTTTTTTATGTTCCAGTTATCCCTTGTTAGGAAGGGAGAATTGGAAGGAGAGAAAGGGATAAGGGATTTAGTGGATGGATTTTGGCATGTGCTCTAGTATGATAGTGATGATTTTAGAAGGGAGAGAAATATGGAGGTGATTTCAAGTTCATGTTAGATTCTTCACTCCCCTCCGAACTGGAGAGATTATGACTTATGAGAATCCCTCCCACTCCCATTTTCCTCACCTAGATAATTATTTATTCTTCCATTCATTCCTATTTTCTCTCCATCCTAGCAAACAAAGCCTTATGTTCTTGTTAAACGTAAAACAGGAAGAGTTCCAGCTTGCACTCTTCAGGAACAGAAATAAAAGAAATCTTTTTGCAGACAGGGTATGTGATTCTCTTTCCTTTCTTTGATTCAATCACATCATGTCTATTTAACATTTATGTATTTCAAGGTTGTAGTTCTTGTTCTGAGTATGATGATTTTTGTGTGTTCTTATAGATCTTTGATTTATTTGACCTCAAGCGCAATGGTGTTATTGAATTTGGAGAATTTGTTCGATCATTGGGTGTCTTTCATCCTAATGCACCTGTAGAAGAGAAAATTTCATGTGAGGTTTACTTTTCTCCACAAGATTCTCCTATTCATGCTTGTTTAGTTTCTCGATTAGCGTAACTTGTATTGTTATTTAGACTAAAAGCATTTGCCTTGAAGAAAATTCTTCATAAGATATCTACTATAGAGTATAGACTTTATAATCTAACAAGTATAGCGGAAATCCTTTTTGCAGTTGCTTTTAGATTGTATGATCTGAGAAATACGGGATATATAGAGCGTGAGGAGGTGAGTAAATTGTTCTTGGATTTGACTTTCTTTTAAGAATTGAAAAAATTGTTTCATGTCACAAAAGCTGGTTGAGCATTTCAAGTCTTTAAATTTTCTGCATTTGTGTGTATTTTCTTAGATTTTTGTGTGTCATGACAGTTGAAGGAGATGGTGGTGGCGCTTTTGCATGAATCGGATCTGATACTTTCAGATGATGTTATCGAAACAATTGTGGATAAGGTGCATATTTGTAGATCCCTAACCTTTCTTGCTAATTCAAGTCTTTGATGTTCTACTAATGTTTTCCACAGACATTTAGGGACGCTGATACAAAAGGTGATGGACGGATTGACCAAGATGAGTGGAAGGAATTTGTGTCGAAGCACCCATCTTTGATTAAGAATATGACTTTACCATATCTAAAGTGAGCTTTCTGTTATAGATCAAGCTCATCAAAGAGCTCGAGTTTACATAGTGATTGTCCCCTTTTTTTCTTTTCAAAACATGACAATCTGTTCTTTCCATTTCAGGGATATAACCTTAGCATTTCCTAGCTTTGTGCTGAGCTCTGAACTTGAAGATTCAGAAATGTGAGACTTAATATCACATCAAAAAGGTATCAACTCATCATGTCCCAGATGACAATTCTGTCGAATTACCATCAATGAAGCAAATTAGATAAAGGATTTTGATGTCTAAGACAACATACATAAACGAGGATTAGAAAAACGAAGCAGGATCGGAACATAAGCCTCCTCAAGTTGCAAAGTCATTGCGGCAATCTCCAATCTCAACTGGTTATTTCAAATTGCTGGGCTCCTTCAGCTGAAGTGTATGCATAAAGGATCTCATCTTCTGTTTTTCAATGTTTTTGCAGCATAAGAAAGATTGTCATTAATAGATTGGAACTGTGAACATTTCTTTCTGGCTTAGGAATTGTAGATAAATGTCATATATGCTTATCCACTAATACAAATAGTGTTTCTAGTCATTTTTTAAAATGTTTTTTATTTTAATTTTATTGATTATAAATGAGTCGTTGATTGATTTTTTATTTTTATTTTTTTTCCTTTAGAAACCAGTTTGATAAGGTGGTTTTTGTTTTTTTTGAAAATTTATGGAAAGAAAATTCTTGTTTCCACAACTTTTCTAAAACAACTTTTAAAAACAAGAAATAATATTAGCATTTATGCATATGTTGTAAAGAGCAAAGTGGAGAGATATGCCAAGAGGCTTTGTAAATTAGGATTTCTTGAAGAAAACGGTGATGTTTTAGGGTGCAAATGTTTTAGCTTTTTCATAATTAGTTGCTGGAGAAACAGGGGAAGATGAGATTCTAGAAAAATAGAGGAAGATTTGTTTAAGATGTCATGTTTGAAAACTGGGGGAAAACGTCACGTTATAATGGATGGTATTAGTTGGCAAGTTGTTTAGTGATTGTCACGTTTAGTGCTGAAATGTAGGAGTTGTTAGTGGGAGGTTGGTTACTTTGTTGATAGCTGTATTAGCCAAGTTAGTTTTATTTCTTGATATAGTTTTGTTTCTAACTGATTATATGTAAGTAGGACTTATACGGTGTAAGATCGATTTTGATTAATCAGGGATAATAAGATCTTCTTCTCTTTTCTGGTTTTTCTCTGTTTTGAGTGTTCTTGTAATATGGTATCAGAGCAATCCTTCGTTCTTCCAATTTGATAGCTTGATTGATCAAGCTTGTTCTCGTTTTTCTTTTTTTTGGATCTCTCGTTTTCTTCTTGGTTTGCTTCAATCTTGTTCAATCTTTGGCTTGTTCTTAAGCCTCTAACTTATTCTTCAATGGCGAGAGGTTTTGAATCCAACAATGGTGGGAGGGGAAACCAGAAAAATGGTGAAATTGTCGTTGCTAATGATTCGAGCAATCCATTCTTCTTGCATAATGGTGATCATCCTGGTTTAACCTTGGTTTCACAACCTCTCATTGGTGTGAACACACTTGGCGCACTGGCAGGCCCAACCTTGTCCAAGTGGGGGTTGTTGCCCCCTCCCCCCGAAATTTTTTTACATATAATTTGTTTTACATTTTGCTCCCTAAATGTAAAATTTATGCATTTTTTCCCCTGTGAAATTCTTTTTTAGCCTCTTAATTTAACATACATGCATTTTTGCAACCCCCCACCCATGTTGATGGCTCTTATTGTGAAGGAAAAACTAAGATTTGTTGATGGTACTATTCCTCGTCCTCTATCTACAGATTTGCTTTTTAATGCTGGGTGTAGATGTAATAGAATGATGTTGTCTTGGATCATAAATGTTGTTGCTAGAGATATTGCTGATAGCTTGCTATACCTTGATTCTGCCTCTAAAATATGGAGACATTTATTTGATAGATTCAGCCAAGGTAATGGTCCTTGAATTTTTCAGATTAAAAAGCAATTGTCAGATTTATCTCAGGGATCTTTAGATGTTAGTGCCTATTATACTAAATTGAAGATTCTTTTGGATAAGTTGCGTGAATTTCAACTTGTACCTTAATGTCATTGTGGTGGATTGAGGATATAGACAGTTTACCAACATAGGGAATGTGTTATGCAATTTTTGCTGGGCTTAAATGAGTCTTTTGCTCAGACTCGTGCTCAAGTTTTGATGATGAATCCTTTGCCTCCTATTACCAACATAGGTTTGAATCATGTTATTTCTCCTGCTGAACCGATAGCTTTTGTATCTAAGTCTTCTGGTTCAAGTTCTAGCTCTTCTGCTTCTAACTTCAACATGTATAAGAAAGATAAGCCTATATGTCATCATTGTTGCATTGCTGGCCACATTAAGGACAAATGGTACAAGCTGAATATATATCCTCCTAGTTGGAAAATGAAGAACAACTATCATAGTTTAACACCTGCTGCTAATTAGACATAATTTAATGAATCAAACACTTCTAAGGAAACTACTGACTTTATAGATCTTACAAGTGCTCCGTGTCAGCAACTTATCTAATTGCTAACCACCAAACTTAGCACACTACAAGAAAAATGTCCTTAGATTGCGCTCGAAAAGTGTGATGAAAAAACGTTTGTAGTGCTTTCACAACCGCTGTGTCAACCCTTGTTATTAAAAGTCTTGAATTTTTTACCACATTTTGCGAATGTGATCCAAGACTGTTATGTAAATATTTACAATCACATTTATGAAGTCTGCGTAAAATATACCACAACATTTCAAAACTATTATACCCTTTATAATATATATCACATATTAATATCTATGATCACATTTTAATATTATGATTTTACACAGTTGTTATCGCATTTCATAATTATAATCATAAGTGAAACATGAGCATTTTAATTGGATTGTATTTTTTAATATATTGTCACTCTTTTAGTGTTGCATTTGCAATTATATTTATAAATAAATTTTTCTATTGATACACAATTATAAGATTTCCTAAAAATTGACATTAAATAAAATAGTTCATTACTTAAAGCCCGCATAATACGAGCCAAGGCTGCACTTATATAAGCAACATCAGACACCAATGAAAATGTATCAATTGAGCCATGAGATATATACAACTTCACATAACAAAATCTTCATAGTCAGTTGACATTAAATTATTTTATGTCCGACTCTAGAGAGCTACATTAACATGAATAAGGGATCAATCTCTGAGCAGAAGAAACCTGAATGAGAATCAAAAAAATTCCATGATTATTCGAAGGACCACCCTTAAGTTCTAATGGACACGCTTTGCATACTAAAGTCTCTAGCTCATTCTGTTCCTCATCCCGAACGACAATATTCTCAAACTCAGAAGAATGTGCAACCATGTCAATTACCTAAAGCAGTAAAAGTGGCACCATGATTAATAAACAAATAAGTAATAAATTGAAGGGACTATTTATGACAGAGCCAAGAGAAAGAAAAAAAATGTAGTACAAGGCAATGCAACTAGAGACAAAAGACCAACACAACATTGAATAATCACTAAATAGTTGGTCAGAAGAATGTGCAACCATCTGAAAACACTGGTCATTATAAGAGGACAAATAAAAATAATATTCGACACATGCAATACTCATATCTAGATTCTTCCAAGTTTTTAAAGGGAATAATAAATACCTGCTATTCCATCATTGAGCCAGATATAGATCCTATAGCCAAGCATAATGTGTTCAAGTTGTTCCAATTTCAATCCTCACCACTCAATTGTTCGCTTAGCTTCTTCAGCATCTGTATAGACACAATGGCAGAAAGTGTATGAAAATCCTGATAGCCCCATTTGTGCCAGGACATGAAATGTCCCTTAAAATTTAGAAACTAACATGTCAGATACCAAAATTATTACACCATAAAAGGGCATACTTTTTTTTTTCTCCAGACCAATGTTACAAATATATAAACTAACACATGGGCAACATCTGTATTTTTTAGCACATTATGTACTTTATTCTTCTAAAAATAAAAATTGAATCAACCTCTATACCTGCCTCTCTGTGTCATCATGGTCTAGATGGGACAAATATATTAGGGTCTCCCTTATTATCTACAACAATAGTAAAACACTTCAAGTAGTGAAGAAATAGGCAAATTAAAAATCAAGGCCAAAACAAATATTACAACAACTACCCAAGTTTTGATATTGGATAAAACTAAAAAAAATAATTTCACATGATATTATTGATCTTAATTAATTTCAAAAAATAGTATAAATGTGAAAGAATTTAAAATGGGTAAGAATTTGAAATTATACATTCTGAAAGAAAATATATATATATATATATATATATATATATCAATATGCATGGTGTATAGACTAAAAAGAAAACCCTTACTATTGCGATTTGGAGACTAGTCATGCATCAAAAGTTCAAAATAATGCTAGCATTAAAAAAATCTAGATTGAAAAATCTACACGCAATAGACATGCTTTCACTACTAGCAATTGCTAATTATCCCAAAAAGTTGCTAGCAAGCATCCTGACACAAGCCAGGAAAATGTGAATTGAACCTGGCCAATAAGACAAACAAAAAGTTGAGAAGGACTAAACAAATCAAGCCAGCCCGTTGCCCTTCCCTTTTGTCTTCAATGCATATCCAATAACCATCCCTCTTCCTTATTATACTTTAGCCCCACAATACATCAATCCATTCTGGAATGAAGTAGAAATAAAATCAAATAATCCCCTCTTTCTCTCTCCTCTAAATCATTTCTTCCAATATTTTATCTAGCTAGATTCTAATTGGTGTAATAATAATAATAATAAAAGCAAGGACATGGCCAAATAATAGAGCAAATTTTCATGAAGGAAGAGGAAG
>WUAT03344375.1:0-10541 GCA_010015005.3 Ulmus americana | reverse complement strand
AGCCGATATATCTACAAACTTCAATTCTTCAAAAGACTTTATGAGCATATTATGCTTTATCCGTTCAGAACGTTGTTTGGATTAGCAAGCTCAATCTTCTTCTTATTGTTACTATCTTCAATCTTCTCCTTCTTCGGGTTTGGTAATTCCTTATCAACTACACCTTTCCGTTTTGTCTTCTTTCTTCTAACTTTAGACTCCTTCGCTTTCTCTTCCTTTTAACTTTTCCAGTCTGAATTATGCATGAAGTGCCCTTTCATAACATTCAGCTACAGTAGTTAGTTGTTTGCTGCATCTGAGTGACATTACAATATCATGTCAGAACACTTCCATCATTTTATGGACTCTTTCTTTCTCACGGAGTTTGATGAAAGGGCATAACCATTCAAGTTTCTCAAATTTCCTGACAAATTCAATCACAATCATCTCCTCTTGCTTCAAATTTAAGAATTCAATTTGTTGAGCTCTCATTGATTCTAGATTGAAGTATTTTTGGTTAAATTATGTTACGAATTCATTCCAAGTTATGGAGGATACATCAATCTGTTCACAACTCATCTTCCACTAGTAACAGGAATCTCTCTTTAGCCGCATTCAATAACTGTAGGTTATTTATTGGGTCCCTAGGCAGAACATGAATATTCAAGCATGGGACGTTTATCCTAATCCAATTTTTCCTTTTTAGTCAAAGGAAAGAATAACAAGTTTAAGACCTGAGGTCTATGTCTAATAAAAAACATGGATATTGTAAATAATACAATACCCACTTGCAACTTTCTAGATTTCATTCAACTAGTTATATGCTCATTATCTACTCATTAAACATGTAGCAACATAAAAGTAGACACTTAATAGTATTCAATTCAAGTAGAACGATTTAGGAAAACAAACGTTTCTTATCATACAACTATATACTATACAACAAAATGTTTATATTCATTGCCTCGAGGGTTGACAACTTTTAGGTTCTCTAGTTATCCAATGACTTGGAAGGTTCTTTATACTCTATCTGCTTCAATCTAAGCCGGATTCCTTGGGTATGGTTACTTACTCGTCTATTATCAGTTGGAGTTTTATTAAGGCATTTCTCAGTGAAGTGGCCCTACATTCCGCATTTGAAACAATAGTTTGTTCCTGCCCTACATTCACCTAAATGGCAGCTGCTACATTTCTCGCAGATGGGGGTAGTCTCATGTATCTTTCTGGTTGAGTGAAGTTTGGTATTTCGAGTCCCGAAATAGTTTCCTTCCCTCCTGTTGCTGCGTTGTTTAAGGAACTATTTTCCTTTTTGAGTCTTAGTACTACCAGAGAATTTGCCACTTATCTTTTTAGATTCAATTCTTTTAACCCTCATTTCCTTTAGCTGATTCAATCGATGCTCAGCTCTGTAGGTCATTTTAGTACACTCTGTAGTAGCGGTCGGTGTGTTACCACCACTTTCAATTGCCAAAGCAATATCCAGTTTGAACGTTTCTAACATCTGTTTGGTTCTTTGTTCTTCGGTTGGCATGAGATAGGGACATAACTTGGCCAGCCGTTCAAATTTTCTGACCGCTTCAGCTACAGTCATTTCTCCTTATTACAAGGTGAGGAACTCTGTTTGTTGAGCACTCATTGCGGTCGAATTATAAAACTTCCAGTTAAATTCTTATTCAAAATATGCCCAACTCATGGTTTGAATATCTCATCTTGCCTTGACAACCTCCCACCAGTATCTAGCTTCCCTTTTCAGCATGTAAGTTATACATAGGACCTTTTCACGATCATTTATCCCCATGAATTCAACTATTAGGTTAATCGATGATATCCACTCTTCGGCGTCTAACAGGTTGGTAGATCCTTCCAATACTTCAGGTTTCATCTTGCAAAATTGTACGTACAGGGGTTCTTGTTGAACAATAATAGTCTATGGTTCAATCCTTTGTTCAATTCCACCTCCGCTAAGAGTATTAATCCCGGACTCTGTATCACCTTGTTCATTTGTTCCACCACTTTGTTGTTGTAAATCCTTTATAGTAGTCGCCTGTAACTGTATTGTGGAAGTCAATTCCTTTACTTTTTCCTGCAAACTGGTCATAATCATAGCCAAATTGAGATCTTAATTCTCCGCAAGTTGTTTTCCTTTGCGTCTCTATCCATGTTCCATCATTGTTGTCCTGGGGTTTTGATTATGACACAAGAAAGGGTTGTCATCATAATCAGGTATATAGTAGCTACTCACAAGTTTTAATTTCACAACAATTAGATAAATTCGCAGATTTCATAAATATATATATATATATATATATATATATATATATATATTTATATATTCTTTTCATAATGCAAGGTTCTATGTGCCAATTCAAATTACATCAAAGCTTCGAGATTTTGCTGGATCTCTTACAAAAAGAGAGTACACCAAAATAAATTTACATCAAAAGCGATGATTATTACTTGTACGCTGGTTTTTCATTTCTTTTGGCCTTGTTCTTGCAACACCAGGAATAATGTCCTGCTATCTTGCATTTGTAACATTGGTTTGACCGAAACAAGCATTTCCCATAGTGAGTTCATTCGCACATCTTACAAGCCTCATCAGTTACCTTCCCTTTTTCTTTTGCTTCCGTCGCACCGAATGATTCTTCGTTGATTTCAGCTAGGCGGAACTCATTGAAGACTTCCTTTCCAGGTTTCTTAGGTTCCAATTGTACCCATTTGTTTTTCTTAATCACTCCTCCGAAGACTCCTGATTGTGTTGTAGTCTGTAGGTTACACATCTCTCCATTCAACGTGGGCTTCATGGCAAGATGATAAGATTTAAGGTTTTCGAACCTTCTTGTTTTATCATGTTTCTCCATTTCCTGCTACATCTTACTTTACAATGGAGGTCTTGGATTATTACTGTGTAATAAGCAATTTCAAACTCTAAATACCTTATCATGGTTTCCATTCTATCCCTGCTAAAGTCCCAAATATTTCCCTTGCTTAGAGCCATGAATAACTTATCTATATCTATACAAATTTGAGTTTAAATTACTATTTATGACTAAAGTGATTAGTTAACTCACTTGAGATGTCGGTGATTGGTAATGAAGCTTTGCAAGTGGGTGGTAGGGAACCGCTCTGATACCAACTGTAATGCCCCGAAACTTTAAGAGACTTAAATGTTCAAAGCTAAATATAGGTTACTGAAAAATCAGAGTAAATATTTTTTTTTTTTGAAATGAAAATTCATTTTGAGTGAAATAACATCCTAAGTATACTTGTTTCGAAAACAGATTTGGAATTCCATTTGAAAATTGAGTTCAATTTAGGAACCCGAGACGTTACCAATTTGATTCAAAACCATTTGACGAAACGTAAATTAGTAAGGCAATACTGCAGAATCATAAAATTGTAAGGTGCTAAAATAAAACTTCCTCCAGAAATAATATAATCTTGTCACACTTTTGCGGAAATAATTGCGCGGTAGTTGATCCCATTACCCACTTTCCAAAGCTGACCACATCCTAGACATCTCACCAGAAGTACAATACGTACTTGCCGTTGCTCCTACAACACGAACGTACGTCGTGAGCTAAAGCCGAGCAAGTATAGATATAAACTCACAAAACTGTGCAACATATTCAATATGCATCTTGTACTATTATCAGATAGTCAGTTTTGATTGCAATCAATATACCGATATAATATCAAATAGATGTATCATGAGATCTACTATACAATCTTGTATTAATAGATAACCATAAATCACAAGTTCTATCTAATGCAATTGTTCATTATTATTAGTTTGGGTCCACAGTGTGCGTACTTGGTGCACAGGTATTGGAGTGTGTCGGAAAGCTACCTAGGTCCAACACAAGTCCAGCACCTATCACATTCGTTTACCATCAAGTAAGGAGGAATAGGTCTTGTCTAAGACCATAGTTGTCATCAAACAAAGAGGAATGTGGGTACGACACTAGGTTAATCAATTTTAAATTATCTTATACCTGTTGGACCGTCAAGTCCTTTCTATTACTATCTTTAGACCGTGTAGTCCATCACTATCTTTTGACAGTCAAGTCCTTTTACCCCTCCTATTTTAATTATCAAGGTTTTCCAATTATGCAATATCTTATATTCAGACTTATATGAGGTTCCATCAAGAGATGTCTAACAATGATGCATGTACATTGGCATATTCAAAGTACATGATGACATTTTATAGTACAAGTACTAAACAAACATTGTAACATTATAGTGTAGTCAAACAGAATTCACAGTTCAGCACTACAATCACCAATGCAACATTTAATCACAGAGCATTACAGTAAGTACACGTTAAACATATTGTACGCATAAATGTTCGGAAAACATTTTTTATTCCATGTTGTAGGTGAGAACTGTACTTACTTCTTTGCTGTAGTCCAAAACTTATTCCAGTCTTCCTTTAATCAAACGCAACTTAAATATATTTATGCGTAGAATAAAATAAGTTTACCGATAT
This sequence comes from Ulmus americana, assembly GCA_010015005.3. Classification (NCBI taxonomy): domain Eukaryota; kingdom Viridiplantae; phylum Streptophyta; class Magnoliopsida; order Rosales; family Ulmaceae; genus Ulmus; species Ulmus americana. The sequence goes on along the minus strand of WUAT03344375.1, from coordinate 6,070 downwards.
TTGGGAATGATTTCCGTACAATACGGTTAGCGACCATAGGGTCGTTATTCGACAATTATACGACCGTTACTTAAATAACTCCATTTTAAAATATCGTTAGTTTATAACACTTTGAACGCCAAATTTTTTTCTATTTGCTTAAAAATTAACTTTACAACATTTAACATGAAACATTAAAATATTACATTTTAATCCCTTGAAAATATAATTTTGTCCTTAGGACTTAAATTGCGTGAATTTTTTTAATTTAGGTCCAATTTGGTAAAATCTATTTTTAATGGTCTCTTAAAAGATTTAAGACAATTTTTATAATTTTTTTCTTAATTTATTATTTGGTCCTTTAAACAAAAATTATCATTTAAATTCCTTTTTAGTGATTGGTCAGTTTTGCGGACCCGTTTTGTAAATTCCATAACTAATTCATTTTAAAACATTTTTTGTTGAAACCAATTGGAAAATTGTCATAACTTCTTAAATTAATCCCTGTAAAAATATTGTTTTAAAAATAGTTTTATAACTTATAGAAAAGAGCCAAATAGGGAAAATAAAATAGGGTTTCTCGGTTCGGGTTATTTTTAGAAACATAAAATTAATTTTCGATTTAAACCATCAAAATTTATTCAATTATAACCAATTAAATTTCTAATACGTCATTTGACATTATAAGTGTTTGCATGTAAAATAAATTTTCCATTTTGAAGACTTGAACACATTGAATTTATTTTTCCAAACACTATACTAATGGGTTTTCTAGTGAGCAACCGGCGTTTAAGGCTTTATAACTTTCAATACACAAGGAATAAAAAATCTCATATTTTACCACCAGAAAGCAGAAATGTAGAGCTTTCCACAAAGCTAAATAAATTTAAAATCGGAGTTCTGTAGATCCTATAATCGATCAAAACATTTAAGCAAAATTCTGTTCAAAATCGGGTTACACACCCAACATTACAACTTAGAACAAAATCAATTCTCTTGCATGTAACATGATGATTTCAGTTCAGATCTACGCTTTACAAACATGCAACAAGAGATACTTCAAGGATTCAACTTGAGGAAAACTTGTGGGAAGATTGAAAAATTGGGGCTTCAAAGTGACTTGTTCTTCAGCAATTCCTCTTGCACGAACATGAAGAAAATTGAATAAATTTTAGATAAAAACATTTAGATGTTCATCAAGAGTTTAGGGGGAATATTTTACCCTTGGTTGAGCTTGATTAGAGCTTAAGAATATCAAGGTTGGGGGTTTGGAGGTGAAAAACACAAGGTTTTCTTGCTTGTGGTTTCTTCTCAACTAAGGAAGGAGCAAGAGAGTGAAGAGTTTCTTCTCAGCTCACAAAACTTGTTTTAAGGTCTACAATCCCCCATTTATAGTGTAACCCACTGACAATAAGGACTTAGTGGGGTTTATTATGCTGTCACGAACAAAATTAGTCCTAATACAAGAGGCTTACACTTGTCCCTTAGCAAAAAACAAACTTTGACACTTGTTTTTGACCACCACATTATCTAATAAACACCCATATCAGGTATGTAAGTAGGAGGGGCTCTCAAAATTGTTTGGGTTTTAAATCATAGTCAGAAAAGCCATTTGACTCGGACAAAAAGGTCATTTGATCAAGTCTGGCCAAGCAGCAGGGGGTTTAATGGAATGCCATCTTGTGTTTCAATTTACGTAAATTCTGTACAGTCATTTTAAATTTCCTCCAGACAAAAGGTAGATTTGATACCACACTTGACAATGATGTGTGGTGGATTTGGAAAAAAAAAAACATTTTGGAACGCTTTTGGGTCGAGCCAACATAGGCACTCAACAGACCTACTCGGCCTGGGGCGACTTGGTCTGGGTGAGGGCCGTATGGACCATGCGGGTGGTTCCACTCAGACACATACACCGGATGCGCGCGGGTACTGGGGACGCGGTTGGACGATGCAAGACATGGGCGTGGAGTGGGCTGCATGTTGTGTGGCTAGGATCTAATGTGCGGGGCCTACTTGTCCGCATGGGTGGTGTGCGTGGGTGCTTTGGGCAACGCTGGGCCTGGGGCACATGGCCTTGGCCTGCACCCAACAAATTTTTTATTTAAAAAAAAAAAAAAACTCTATTTTTACTAGTATTTGATTCCATCCTTTATAACTTAAATCTTTCAAAATTCTTGAAATTCCTATTTAATTAAAAGAAATTAAATCAATTAAAATCAATTTAATCGACACATTTAATTCAATAAAACCAATCTTCCATATTTAAATTCATATAATTCTCTTAATTTAAATGCATAACTTAATTCCGTTTAATATGCACTTAACGTCTATTTTAATTTGTAATTCTAATAGACACAACATAATTCCTTTAATTTCCATTTTAATTCATTATTAATGCTTTTACACATTACTTCTTGTTCATTTAACACATAACATCCATGACATGTCATTTTATATGACATCAATACAATAATTGTATTCGTAATTATTTTACGAATTGAATACATTAATATAGATACGACATTTCCATAAAATAATTATCTTAAATAGTTGTTTTATTAACAAAACTAATGATATAGATTTTCGGGGTTTCACATTCTACTTGATCATCCATTTTGTGCAAGATGACTTGGGTGGGATGACATTGATTCTTAACACTCCCTCATTGTTAGCTCCCATTCTCTGGACTGTGCCTAGATGACGACGAAACATTTCAAACTTCCCAGCACTCAAACATTTTTGTGAACAAGTCCGCAACTTGATCATCCATCTTAATCTGTCTCATCTCAATCTTTTATTGCAGAACCTTTTCTCTGATAAAATGATAGTGCACTAACATGTTTAGTTCTTGCATGAAAAATTGGATTCTCTTCCAAACGGATTGCCGATTGGTTCTCACAACACAAAGGAATTGCATAATCTATTGGTTGATGTAGATCATTCATCAACTATATCAACCATGTACTCTCTTAAGCTACCATTGCTGCTGCTCGATACTCATCTTCAGTGGTTGACAATGATACCACCGGTTGTTTCTTGCTACACCAAGAAATTGTTCCAGAACCAAGCTTAAACACATACCCAGTTATTGATCTCCTGGTGTCATGATCTCCTGCATAGTTAGCATCACATTAACCAACTAAATTACAGTCTTCACCTTTCTTGTACAAAAGACCATAGTCAATTGTACTCTTCAATTATCTCAATATTCGTCGAACTGCTTCCAAATGAGGCTTATTTTTACTTTACATGTACTGACTCATCACACCAACTACATAAGAAATGTTAGGTCAAGTCAAGGTTAAGTAGATTAGACTACCTACCAATTGTTGATACATTGTTGCATCTTTGAAATCTTTTCTTTCATGTGCAAACATTTTGGCATTTGGTTCCATCGTTGTCGAAATTGGTTTGCATTCGAGCATTCTGACCTCTTCAACAAATCTTTGGTATATTTCTATTAATAGAGAAATATGCTTTCTTGTGTGTGATCAACCTCTAGACCAAGAAAGTGCTTAAGCTGTCCAAGTTCCTTCATCTAGAAACGGACTGATAAATTCTCCTTTATCCGAAGAATTTTTGCCTCATGATCACCTGTTATGATTAAATCATCCACGTATACTAGCATGATAGCTATCTTTCGTCCATTGAATTTAACAAACAAGCTAGAATCTGCAAGTGTTATTGAATAACCACTTTGTGTCAAAATTTCCAAAAACCCAAATCACTATTGTCGTAAAGTTGGTATCAAATTTGGGTTACTAAGGTAGGTCTAAGACCTGTGTCAAATTTGGGTTACTATAACAGGTCTTAACAGCATACAAAAAAGGGAAAACATATTTCTACGTCTCTAGGGTTTTAACCTAATCCCTAGTTTTCACTTTCGTGACACAATTATTTTCTTCAAGAACCCCTTCTGTAGTTCATCCACTACCTTCTCCACACTTGTTGTTACAACCTCAGGCAAAGTGACCTTCTTTGCCACATTTTAAGCAAACATCAGTACCGTACTTGCATTCCCCTTGGTGGTCATGGACACATTATTACAACCTGATGTAGTTGCAAACTTTTTCTTTTTGGCCTAGAACTGGGTACTCCTCGATGTTGAAGGGTTTTCCTTCTTCTTATTGTTCCATCCTTTAACTTTGATCACCTTAGCCTGCTCCTCCTGGATTAGGGTCAGATGATGCTTGGCATGGAGTGCTCTCTCGTAACAATCGGCCATTGTGGTGGATAATTTGTCATTATCTATAATCATATGAGCGACGCTGGTTGTAGTATTTCCAGCATCTTATGAGTTCTTTCCTCTTCAGTGAGCATAGCATAAGGATACCAGTGCTTCCGATATTTGAGACTTTGGATCAAAACCATTTGACGTTCCACCTTTTCCTACATGGCTTCGGCTAGGGTTTTTCGATCTGTCTCACCATTGACTTATGGTGGACTACTTCCTTCATTTTGAGCCAGTCTTCTTCCTTAACTATATATAATTTCCAAACTTCAGTACGTATCTAATTCAATGGTAAAATTAACTTAATTGGAATATCCGAAGCTTGCTACGAAGCATTGGAGGTATGATGGCATGAAAACCGCCCTTATACCAATTGTGGCGACTTGACTTTTACTAGGACTTTTGTTATTAAAATACAGTAAAAATCAGAGTAAAATTTTTATTTATTTAAAACATTATAAGTGCATCAGAAATTTGGTTTAGTTAAAACCTTGTATTACTGACATTTTAAAATTGTTGGTCTGAAAACATTTTGATCAAAGAACTATTAAATGTTTCCTTGTATCCTGGTAAAGCTCGTTTCGCCAATTAAGACCTTTTCTTAAAACTGTGTATATTAAAAGACTATTAAAAATCATAAAGTTGCTGGCTAGAACCAGGCTTATAAATCACAGACCATTAGTAAAATTAAAAGATTAACCTTCTTATCACATTTGCAAAAAATATATTAGCGTAGCAGTTTACTCCCATACCGACCCTCCAAACATTTCCTACCCAGCAAGTTCTGATAATCCACCATGAGGTGATTCTTCTATGATACCTACAACATTAACGTAAGCTGTGACCCTAGACTCAGCAAGTACAATGTTATATCTCACAAAACTTGTGCAATTTACTTAGCATGTTATTCAACACTGCTTATAAACTTAGGGGTGGCAAATCGTGTCACGGGTCGTGTTCGTGTCGGGTCATCGCGGGTCAAATTTTTTTTATTACCCCCAACCCGAACACGACCCATGACACAAACGGGTTGAAAATATATGACCCTAACACGACCCGTTTGTAAACAGGTTGACACGACACGACCCGGTGACTCGAACTGATAGACGGGTCGTTACGGGTCAACACGACCCGTGACCCGCACTAACCCGCGACCTGTAACGACCCGTGACCCTAAAATGACTCACAACCTGTGACCCGCGACCCTAAATCGACCTGCCGCCTGTTATGTAACCAATTGAATACAACAATTCTCAAGTGGTCTAAAAATTCATAATCTTCACCAGAATTCAGAATACTAAACATACAGACATCTCCATCAGAATTCAAAATCCCACACATCGTTCAAATGGTCTAAAAATTTATAAAACAGTAAATTAAATTCAAGCAAAGCAATACATTAGAAAATTCAAGCAAAGCAATAAAATTACAGCAACAGCAGCTCCAACATTTTGATGAATAGCAACAGCATCAACAAATCTGTCATAGAAAAAAAAAGGATCAAATTTCATAATTTAAATAACAAACAATTTTCTACACAATTCAATGTAATTAGATTAAACAAACTTAGCTCAAATTAAATGACAAGAACCAAATGTAATTACCAAATTTTCATTCTTCAACGCTGTTAGAACAAACAGTTTGTTCACCAGTTTGTTCACCAATTTCTTCATTCATACTCATTCGCATAATATTTTGGGTAATCTTCATCAACTCTCTTGTGTTTTCATATTCATTATCATCTACAAAAACAATAAGATCAAAATTGATTAGTTTGAAGTTAAAATTTTGTCAAAATGAATTTCTCAAACTTTATAACTACCAAATTACCTTTATCGCCATACAACCAATCTCTAG
>WUAT03344264.1:0-10544 GCA_010015005.3 Ulmus americana | reverse complement strand
CGAATTATGTATTTTTTCATACCCGATTTTTAAAAATTATTTTTATCGGTTCAAAAAAAAAAAGTGGCTTTGACTATTCGGTCCAAAAAAAAACAGGGGAATGTACATTTGCTTCAAAGGGTGTTCAAATAATTATTTTACGTCTTTAGACAACTTATATCATTTAATTATATTTTGGCAAAAATCGAATTGTTGCAAATAACGTATTAAAGTCATTTTTTGTTCTCAACTCATGACTAATATAAGCTAGAAATTTTCTTTGTAACTCTTGGAACTTCTGCGTAGTGGCTCCTATGTTTCATACCTCATTTCATAAGGAACCTTAAAGTGGCACTATTTTATTATTATATTCCATCCATATTCCTATTCCTTTTATTTAATATCATTTTGGTATCATTGAAATAAGAGATGTCATTTCAGAGCTGTTTTAGCTATTGTAGATTTTAAGGACTATTTGAAAGAAAAAAAAATAGTTTTAGGACTAAAATATTGGAAGTGGATACTTTAAAATTATTTGAACCAAAAACAATTAAATTAGGGGCCAAATTAAAACTTTTGTATAGTTCAGGGACCAATTTTGGAAAAGCTTAAAAGAAAAGAAAAGAAATATTGTGGTCTAGAAAACAAGAACTATTTATACTCAATTTACGTAAGTACCCTTCAGTTTTTCCCAATTTTACACTCACAATTGTCAGTGACCGAGCCTAATAGCCTATTACCACCAGGCCTAGTTCAGAAAATTTGCACCGTCTATTTTCGTTTCCCCCCAATTTTCCGAACGCAGCGTTTGGTTCCCGAGAAAATCAAAATCAAAACATCTATTCCCAGTCAAAATAGAGTTTTCCCCTGTTTCGCTTCGATCCACCTGTGAGCGATTGGAGAAGAACTAGGTTATGGCGGATGTGTCGATGTGCAGCAGCAGCAGCAGTTCGGAGCTGTCGCGGGAGGAAGAAAGGGTTTTGATTAGAGACATTGCCTTGGCTGCCGAAGCCAACGGTAAAGAAGGCGATACCTTTTATATGATCACTCAAAGGTCCTCTCTCTCTGAATCTTATTCTCTGTGTTTTGATTTTCTCGGGAAAATTGTTATCTGCAGTTTTTGTGATGGTTAATGCATTTTTTTTTTTCTTGGGAAAATTAATATGTGAATTTTTTTTTTTACTGGTTATTGGAGAATTTTTTTGAATTTAAAGTCATTTTAGGGTTCTGATTATAGCTTAAGTTGGGAAATTTATTTATTCTGGATTTTTCTTTATCTAGAGCTCTGTTAGGTGATTGTTTGTTTGGCAAACTAGAAACCAAGATTTCATGCATTTTGAAAAATAGGGTGGTTAAGAATGAGCTGGTTAATTGAAAGGGTTTATAGAGAGTTTGAAACCCATATAGTATCTTTGGTATGATAATCTTGTTAATCCTGGATTGGGTTTTAACTCGATTTCGTGATAATTTTTGTAAAGGAGTGAATTTTGGGTGATTCATAGAGGGACTATTGCTCTTGCTGTTAATGTTCTATGGGTTTAGGGTTTAATCTCTAATAATTTTGTAAAGTAGTAAATTTTGGGTAATTTATTAGGGAATATATTGCTCTGCATGCTAATGTTTTATGGCTTTAGCATTTAATCTCCAATAATCTTGTAAAGTATAAAATTTTGGGTTATTCATCAGGGGATATATTTCTCTTCATCTTAATGTTCTACGGGTTTAGGGTTTAATCTCTAATAATTTTGTAAAATAGGAAATTTTGGGTTATTCATTAGGGGATATTCTGCTCTTCATGTTAATGTTCTATGAGTTTAGGGTTCAATCTCTCTTCTCATGAACCCACCAATCTGATATATATATTTTTTTAATTTTGATTTCATTGTATTTGGATACTCGGTATGTATTTTTTCTGATTCTTGGGTTTTGTTTTGAAACAAAGAAAAACTGGCGTAGAAGGGTTATATTCTAGCACATGCATTGTTTTTTCAAGTTTTTCCTTTTCATTTCTTATAAAGGTGAAATCTCCTAAAGTTTTTCTAGTTGGTCCCTGCAGATGGTGGCAACATTGGATTGAATATGTGAATCAAGACCAGCCAAATAACCTTAATGATGCATCCTCCTTCTCTGAACATTGCGATTTAGTTGGTTCAAGTATCTTAAAGAAGCCGGCTAATATTGATAATTCAGACTTGATATCTGATGCAGCATTGGAGGACTCTAATGCGGGGATTGAGATTCATGATACTTTGCTAGAAGGCCGTGATTATGTATTGCTCCCACAAGAAGTTTGGAACCAATTGCATACATGGTATGGAAATTGTCTGGATTCTGTTATTAAAGGTTTTGTCAACCATTGCTTAACCATTTTTGTTGTTGAACCTAATTGTCTATTTATTCATGCCAAAAAATGGGATATTACAAATAAGTATGAAACCATACTTCCTCTACAGTGGAGAATATCGTCTACTTGGGAGTGGATATTTTTCATTTTTGCCATAGAGAATAGGATTGCTAGATCTTGTATCCGCCTTTCAATACATATTAGCTACTAGAATAATTTAATATCATCCATAATACTGCTGCACATCATGCCTTGTACTTCATCTTAGTTTGTTGATCCTTGTTGTTACTACCTTAAATTTGGTTCTCCTCCAACTTTGCAGAACAAGTATGCCTCTGAATGCTGAGAGAATTTTATCCTGCTTTACCATTTAACTAGTTGGAGTTGGAGGTGAAGGTGACATACAAATATTCTAGAATCCAACTATAAGATCCTGACCCTTAGTGTTGACCATATAGTAAAATTTTATGAATCCAGTTGTGAACTAGTTTCTATGTACGAAACGCATGATAGTTAAATAATCTACCCATAAAGGTACACTTAAAAATACTTATACTTGAATAGGACAGGAAAAAAACATTACTTGAGATTAGTGTTGTTATACAGGGATGGTATGCTGGTATGAATTGGACGAAAAATAAGAGCCCTAGGGACAAGGGATAAACACATCCTGATATCAAGTTGTCCTCTTTCTCTTAACATGTTGGTTTTCTGTGGGAGCTCTGATCTGTCATGGACACAAAGAAACCCCTTTTTTACTTTATCAAGCCAATATGTTGCAACAACTGGATTCACCTGCCTACTAGTTGGGAATTCCTTATGTTGTTGTATGTATTTTATGGGGGATTTTTCTCTCTGGGGTTTAATCACATCTATTGTTTATTAAAGTTTGTAAATGTAAATCAGTGATGTTTGATGATTAACAAATGGTGATCAATGAGGAAAGAAACTGTTGAAAGTCCCACATTGAATGAATATAGGGACAATGATATTCATATAAGATTCTTGGGTTACTCCACTCATTGCCAATTGGTTTTGAGATGGAACCCCAAGACTTTAACAACAAATTAAGTTTTCTGATTTCTAACATATAATATATATATGTTTGGATGTCTCGCTATTGACTATACATGTGCATTAGGCAATAATTAGCTTCCCCCTTAACTCTGAAGTGGGTAATTTAAATATCTGCTTTCATATTCTCATGTCAGATTCATCGTTTGGTATGGTTAGAGTATCCTATTAGAACTGGTTTCTTATGCTCTATTTGTGCTACAAGAAGTATTACTATTAATCTATATACTTCTTTTAGGTATGGAGGTGGTCCAACTCTGGCACGGAAAGTAATTAGTTCAGGTCTCTCACAGACAGAGCTAACTGTGGAAGTGTATCCTCTGCGTCTTCAATTACTTATGGTGCCAAAAGGTGACCGTTCTTCCATTAGAATAAGCAAGAAGGTATGAGATGAAGCCAAGCCATGATATGCATACTACTATCTTTAGCCATTGCTGCCTTTTTCGTAATGGATTTTTCATAGGTATTTTGCTTGTTTAACATTGAAATTTTGTTGACAGGAAACCATTAGAGAGCTTCATAGAAGAGCTTGTGAGACTTTTGATCTGAATTTGGAACAAGTAAAAACTTTATATGTCTCAGCCACTTAATTAAATATTTTGTTTTATTTCAATAATCTTTCATAATTCTTCCACTCACTCTTTTTAATATTCAATTTCATTTCTTGCTACAGGTTCGCATTTGGGATTATTATGCACGCCGGAAACATGCTATGATGAATGACATGGATAAAACGCTTGATGATGCCAATATACAGATGGATCAGGATGTGAGTCTCTTTAATTTCCTATATATATATATATATATATATATATATATAGGAAGTTTATGTGAAATAGTTGGGGGTATGGATGGTGGCAGATAAGTTTGGTTATCGGTAATGAAGTTTAATATAAAAGGCAAAAGGGGATTGATCTTAAGTGTAAAATGTTGAAACTTTTTGGCAGTGTTGTGCAAAAATCATGGGGTTTGGGGTCTTAGAGGTTTAGGGTTGTAACAGTATAATAAAACTAATAAATTTGCAATCCAAACAATCCATAACCAATGAAGGCATCCAAGGACTTTATAACTTTTGGATATTGTATCAATCCATAACCAACAAAGGCGTTCTAGGACTCGTTATAACTTATGTTTCCAGACATAGATATAATAAAATATGCATCTTTTTTTGCCATTTCTTTGTGCAAGGTTGGGATGGCCAATTGTGACAGGAAAATTAGCTCAAATGTGCTTATGGACATTCCTTGCTATATAGGGAAATACTGCCTGTTTTAAGAAGTTCTATTTAGAAGCTAGAGCCTATAAGTTCTAACATGCTTGATTTTTACAATTTTTAACAAAATCGATGGCAATATATTACTGACAAATTCATTAAGAATAACAGGTTTATTAGATTGACATGTGTTTTTGTATTGGCTAGTTTTCAAGCTTTTGTTATGGATATGTTGGTTCTGTACTTTCTATTACTTGTCTTTGTCTCTTTTAAAGTTTTATCATTTGTTTCTGTCATAAACCTAAGCAGATTCTGGTGGAGGTCATCAACAATGCCAATACTACTGCGGGTAGCTGCATGAACTCTATTCAGAAGAATGGATCTCCTGAGAAGGAAGCTACCTCTATTATTTTAGAGCCTTCTAAGTCAAGCTTATCAATTGCAGGGGGTTTGTCTGCTAGCAAAGGTGCATCTAGAGAGCTTATACAAAGCCAAAACCTGACTTCTCCAGCTAGAGAGTTAGATAACTCGTATGGGACAAGTGGTGTTACTACAAGGGGGTCTATTGGTGGTCTGACTGGGTTGCTAAACCTCGGAAATACCTGTTTTATGAATAGTGCAATCCAGTGTCTCGTTCATACACCAGAGTTTGCCAAATATTTTCGAGATGATTATCATCAAGAGATAAATTGGCATAACCCGCTCGGCATGGTTGTAAGTTCCAAACAACATAATAATTATGCAATGATGTTTCTTTTATCCCCTTTGCTAGCTTAACCCGATTTATGAATAACTTCAAAGTACAATGTGATTTGAATAATTTGCTCTTGAGAAATTATATGTTTTGTCTACCTAGTTTGTTACATAGAATTTGCATGGCAGTCTTCAATGTGACTTTGTTGTTTTTTGGAAAATTCCTAATTTTGTTTCTATAAAGCATAAAACCTACATCAAATATGTTACTTGACTCATTAACCTCATATTATGGGCGGCTCTAAATCTTTTAATTTTTTGGGTAAGGGGGCACACTATTTTGTTTTGGGTGTGATTCCCCAATATTTTGCTTCGGGTTGCATTGAAGGAGTTTAGAAGTTCTTACATGTATTGTTTTGGGGACAATTAAGTATTTGGTTCACTGTGGATTCTTACTCAAAGGAGTTAACAGTGGCAATTTGTTATCCTTATGTTAGAAAGGATCTGCTGTAGTTCCTTTTTTGTCCTTGTTATTATTTTATATTAAAACAATTTTTCTTGCGAATTAAAAGAAGTCCTTTCAACTTACAGTCCTATTTCTCATTTCCCTCTTCCCTTTCCCCCCCTTCCTTTTGGATGCCTTAAAACACAATTCAGACCACCTTATACTTTTATTGTTTGATATTGTAGGGTGAGCTAGCTTTAGCATTCGGTGAGTTACTTCGAAAACTGTGGGCACCTGGACGAACACCAGTTGCTCCTCGACCTTTTAAAGCGAAACTAGCTCGCTTTGCACCACAGTTTAGTGGATACAATCAGCACGATTCTCAGGTTTGCTAGTTTCCAAAAAGTTTTTATGAATGATATAATGTTCAGTGCATCAACCAAAAGGTAAACTGTTATTTCAGGAACTTTTAGCATTTTTGCTAGATGGTCTTCATGAAGATCTGAATCGTGTTAAACACAAACCTTACATAAAGTCTAGAGATGCTGATGGACGACCTGATGAAGAAGTTGCTGATGAGTATTGGGCAAATCACATTGCCCGCAATGATTCTATAATTGTTGATGTGTGCCAAGTGAGTAGACTCTTGATGATATTATGTGACATGTACAAATGTTGAACATGCCGTCTAATGGAGATAATTTATGCTAACTTTCATGTCCATGTGTTTCATTTAATCATTTTTGCATTTTCTGACTTTTGGGTTGGTTTCCATTGCATAAAAAAAAAATGCTTAATGCTTCTACCTATTCCCGTCTCGCTATTCTTCTCTATTTATATAATTAACATATTTACACGTATACATACCTATCACCTATGTCATGTATATATGTGTACGTCCATACAGTCATATTAACATGTGTGTGTGTGTTTCCAGTTAAATTTTGGATTCATGCATGATGACTTAATGAGTTCCTCATTTTACAGGGTCAATACAAGTCAACTTTGGTTTGTCCAGAGTGCAATAAAGTTTCTGTAACATTTGATCCTTTCATGTACCTTTCACTGCCACTCCAGTTTACAACCACCCGAAACATGACTGTAACAGTATTTACTTGTGATGGGAGTGCATTGCCAATTCCTTGCATTGTGACTGTGCCGAAACAAGGACGTTGCAGGGACTTGATTCAGGCACTTAGTAATGCATGTTCCTTGAAGCCATCTGAAAAGCTCTTGATTGTGGAGGTTTGTCTCATGAAGCATCTTGATTGTTATGATTATGAATTTTCCTTTGATCGTTTTAAGTTAATTTAATGTTTCATTGTACAGATCCGTAACCACATAGTTCAGAGATTTTTAGAAGATCCATTAATACCATTATCCTCAATCAAAGATGATGATCATCTTGCCGCCTACAAGACTCCCAAGTTGTTGAAGAACACAAAATATCTTCATTTGATTCATCGCTCTAGAGGGTATGTCTACTTATTTAATAGAATCTCAGCAAGCTTCCCCATTTTCTCTCTTCTCTATGCATTCTCTTCTCTAATGATTGTTTTTTGTGATTTCTGAACTTAGCTAGACCACAATATTATCACATCTGGAATAATTTATTTGATTTATTTATTTTTTCATGCTTCAATTTAAATCAGAGTTAATTAGAATACTGTGCAACATTATCTAGTGTTTCTTTCCCAATCTCTTTCTGGGACATAAGTATTTTCAATTGTTTTGGGTTTGTTTTAAAAATTAGGTGCTTTCTGTGTTACTCATTGTACTTTTCAATTGTCTTATAGAGGTTTTAGTAGTAACCAAACTGCATCAGGATGGAAACCATGGGGAATCCCTATTGTCTCGTCAATATCATGTGATGATGTAATTACAAGAGGGGACATAAAGAAAAGGGTTCACACAATACTTACTCCTTTGCGAAGAACTGGGAGTAGCTTCTCTGCTGTTCCATCACGTCCTTCTGAGGATTTGAGTTCTGAACAGGCCTCTTCTTCAGATAATACTGATGTCACTAGTTCCAAAGCAGCAAGCTTTCTGGATCTTCCTCTTCAGTTGGTTGATGAAAGCAATGAATGCATTGATTTGTCGACAGGGGAAGAGAAAGCCATCAAGATCTCCCCATCATCAACGTCAATAATACTATACGTGGATTGGTCCAAGAAATTCTTGGAGAATTATGATACCCACTACCTAGAAAACTTGCCAGAAGTGTTCAAATACGGTCCTGTGACAAAGAAAACCCGTAGTGAACCTCTTTCCCTGTACACCTGCTTAGAAGCTTTTCTACGTGAAGAACCACTGGTGCCTGAAGATATGTGGTTAGCTTCTCAACCTTTCAATTTCTGTCTTTCTGTTTTTCTTAAAGTAAATGGCTTTTAAATGATATTTGAGTAGTTGAACATACATTTGATTTTGATTTGACGGAGAAGATGGAAGTGATGGTTATTGAATTATGGGTCTGCTGTAATCTAAGGCTACTATTCTTATTCTGAATGTTTCTTGCTTCTTGTCAACCTCAGACCAAAAAGCCAACGTCATATGAATTTTGGAAGAAGCCATTTTTCCTTTGTGCAAGATTTTATGCCTTTGTAAATGTTTTTCATTTAAGGGGTGTTACTTTGCATGACTTGAGCATTGCAAATGCTTCTTTATTAATATATGATTTGTTGTTTGCATCTCAACACGATCATTTTCCCCAATCATAGTTCTTTTTGTATACTTTCTGAACCCTTTTATTGAATTTCTTGAAAATTCCATTTATGTACTTAACTCTTGTATTAGAATTGTAATCTAGTTATATCTAAACCATCAATCGTCATTTTCTAAAATGTGCACTTGTTGAAAGGAGGAAGATTTATCTTCTACTACTAAAATCATTTGAATGGATATTTGGTGAAGGTACTGTCCCCAGTGCAAAGAACGACGGCAAGCAAGCAAAAAACTTGATCTATGGAGACTTCCAGAAGTGTTAGTCATCCATTTGAAAAGGTTTTCGTACAGCAGGTCAATGAAGCATAAACTAGAAACCTTTGTAAACTTTCCTATTCATGACTTCGATCTAACGAATTACGTAGCCAATAAAAACAACTCTCGCCGTCAACTATATGAACTCTATGCCTTGACCAACCATTATGGTGGAATGGGTAGTGGTCACTATACTGCACATATCAAGGTGAGTAAAAAAATAATCTTTTGCTCAATATTTACTGTCTTGAGGATAGTAATTATATAATCTTTCTGAGGATAGTAATTATAGTATCTTTTTGATCTGTGTTTGTGCTTACTGGCTCAGACTAATATATTTATATTTGACAATTTGCAGCTTGTAGATGAGAATAAGTGGTACAACTTTGATGATAGTCATATATCTTCCATAAATGAAGATGATGTGAAGTCGGCTGCTGCATACGTCCTCTTTTACCGGCGGGTGAAGACTGAAGATGATGCCCCCATTAGCAATGGGGTCCAGCATGGCGCTGGAGACAATAACGTGCATTTGCAGAGACAGACTCCGACATGAAATGTATTCTCGTATATGGAGCAATAGTCAGGTATATGTGCAAATATTCTATATCCTTAATCCAAGTTTTTGAGTTAAACCTCGCTGCCTTAGGGGTAAATTTTTGTTTTCGCATTTAGTCTGGCCGGGGTGGGTTAAGGGTTGGAGTTAGAAATTTTCATCAGTTCCGATACCTTCACCTAAAGATATGTTTTCTGCTTTCTGGTATATGTGGCGAACATGAAAATCAGCCTTTAGTCCACGAGTTACCTCTTTTTGAACTTTCGAAATTTGTGTTGGAATTATTAATACTATGTTATTATTATATTTAGACAGAACCATCCAATCATTTTGATCGTTTTGCAGACACTACTGATAATGTAGCGTGGGGTTGGTCTATGTTGTGGGTGTCTCGATTGCCATATGGAATCCAAAAGAAGCAGTGCTGCTAATGTTGATCCCATTAAGTTCCATTTGCTTCAATCAAGACTGCTCAAGAATTTGGTTTGGATCATATGAAGCTGGTTTATATTATGCATCCAGAGAACTCTGTGAGTGTTTATTTGTTGTCCGAAACGAATAACTTAATCTAGCGAAATGAATTTAGGTAGCTTTAGGAGAGAAATTAGAGAGTTAGTGTAACTTAAAACTGTTTATAGCGAAAACATCATTGTTGCAAATTTTCTTAACCAAAATGATTAAGAGAGCTGTTGATATGAAGTGCATCTCCCATATTTCTATTTAACATTTTGAGCTAACATGAATATATAATGGCTGTTTGGTTTGGTTTGCAATTTTGCAGCATTCTAAACATGTTATGTTATTCTAAACATAATTTTTATTTGATTGAAAGTATTCTAAATAAATTTTTTTGTAAAAAGTGATGGGGTTTACGAAATTTAATAATAATAGAATATAAAGAAATAATATTTTATTAAAAATGTAATGAAGAGATATAATAATTTATTAAAAAAAGAGTGGAGAAAAGTAATATTTTATTAAAAAAACAGTGAAGAGAAGTAATATTTTATTAAAAATATGGTGAAAAGAGAGATTCATCTATGTGATTAAGGTAAGAATTAAAATATCGCTAGTCTGATTTTACAGAAATATCGATATCGATATTGCAAAAAAAAAATTGAAAAAATAAGGGATATTGACTTAAAATTACAGAAATTTGTAATGAAATTTTGAGACATGCGATAACAAACATTGTTTCATTGATTGAAAATTATTTTGTAACAAAAATATTATATATGTTATATAATAAATTTAAATATATAGA
>WUAT03344154.1:0-10546 GCA_010015005.3 Ulmus americana | reverse complement strand
CGAAATGGGTTCTTATGCAAACAAATCTCCAATATACTAAGATAATTTATTTATTTATTTATTTTTTGGGTGGTAAAAATACTAAGATAGATGATATGCTAATATATATAGACATATATTATCTTGGTGCTCCATAATCTCCACTTTTGAAAAACAAACCTACTTTCACTGGCGGACCCAGCATTAGACAAGTGGGAGCTTATGCCCCCCTGAACTTTTTTTTTTTTGAGTTTTTATATAGAAATTTTTTTATATTTTATCCCCTCACATGTAAAATTTATACATTCGCCCCCCCGAAATTTTTTTTTTACATTCTTAATTTAAAATACATATATTTTCGCCCCCTAACATAAATTCCTGGGTCCGCCCCTGCCTACTTTGTTTTCTTGTCTTTCTAAATGGAACCATGAGTCTCATTGTCATTGGTGATGGCTTTTTCATATTCAATTCCAAATTTGCTGTTGACTACGATTGACATGACGAAGATTTTCATTTTGAGCCTATTATTGAATGCCGGCCTATGGACTCATATTTAATTTACTAATAATTGCATAAAAATATTAGTGAATATCAATGTCCACAGTATAAAGAAATATATGATTATTTTATTTTATTGTATGTTAAAGATAGAATAGTTTTTTCTTTTATTTATTTTCTTAGCCTAGATATAGTCTTTTTAAATTTAGGTTAAACTCACCATTTTGTATTCCATTGCATTATGCGATATCAATGAAATCATAGCCTCATCTTTTTTATTGTATTTTGTGTTTCCCTTTGTTTCTTTGAATTGTTTAATATGGTATCAGAGCAAGTTTTCATGGGAGGAAATTTAATCTCAACCACAATTTCGCAGATCCAACTTCGGGAGGGTGACCATACAGTTTCGGGAGGGTGTTAGTACAATTTCTATAATCTGGTATTTCGTTTTCCTTTATTTTGCGTTATGGTTTTCTTTCGGTTTTTTTTTTATTATTATTTTTTATTTTAATTTTTTTATCATGGCTGGTAAAAGAGATGATTTGCTTCAATCTATTAGTGTAAGGTTTAATGGCAAGAATTATTCGTATTGGAGTTATGCGATGAGAAATGTTCTTAAGGGTAAAAAGATGTAGGGCTATGTTAGTGGAACTTTTGTGAAACCCAGGAATACAAATAGGGATTATGAAACTTTGATAGATGTCTAGGAAGCAAACAATTCGAAAATTATTACTTGGGTTAACAATTCTGTTGAGCATTCCATATGTACATAGTTGGCGAAGTATGAAATGACACATGAGGTTTGGGATAATCTACAAAGGTTATTCACTCAGTCAAATTTTGTAAAGCATTATCAGTTAGAGAATGACATAGAGCCCTTCAATAGAAGAATATGAGTATTCAAGAGTTTTATTCTACTATGAAAAATCTTTGGAATCAATTGGCTCTTACAGAATCGGCATAATTAAAAGTATGTGGTGTGTATATTTCTCGTAGAGAGTAGCAACGGTTGGTACAGTTTTTAACGGTACTTTATAGTGATTTTGAAGGACTTAGAGGTTCAATTTTGCATCGTTCTCCACTTCCTCATGTTGACTTAGTTGTTAGTGAGTTATTGGTTGAACAAATACGTCATAAGTCTTATTCTAAAAAGGGAATTCTTTTTACTTTTAATCCTTCTGTGTTAACAGTACCTTCACTACAAGAAAAATGCCATTCAATCGCACTCAAAAAGTGCGATGAAAAAATTTTGATCGCGTTTTCACAACCGCTGTGTCAGCCCCTGTTATTAAAAGTCCTGAATTTTTTATCACATTTTTTGAATGTGGTAGGAAATTGTGATGTAAACATTTAAGATCGCGATTATGAAGGCTAATGAAAAAGGAACCACAATATTATAGTAATGTGATGTTCTTCCTAATACAAATCACATATTTAGCATCTATGATCACATTTTAAAAGTGTGATTTTATGATTTAATTATCACATTGTATAATTATGATCACAATTGTAAAATCAGATTTTACATTGATCGCATATATATCCATATAATCGCATTTTGAAAATATTGTTGGCTACAACATTCATCACATTTTTAAACTCTGATTAAATTTTTTGATGAGTTTTTATAAAAATGTCATGTTTTACAGAATCTTGTCACATTTTAGTATTTACACTCTTAATAATATATATAAATTGAAATTAGCAAAAAACACATTTATAAAATTTCTTTCAAATTGTCACTAACCAAAATATAAATTCAATACATAGTTATAGAATACTCAAACCTAAACAAAAATACATAGTTCAATTCCTAAAATGTTCAACACATTTGCAGCATGCCTAGTGTCATCAGTGATTTTTCCACCGTGAGGGACTTCTTAAAATCCCAATACCTGCAACAAATATAAAGTTAGAACCAAGAAAAGAATTGCATAAAATGGATGAAAAAAACAATTAGTAAAGGATTTGCAAAAACAATAATAGTTTGTACTTGTGCAAAAACAATAATAGTTAAAGACCTCCAACAGTATTGGACTCAAAACCCAAAAATCCTCATAATTTCCCTTAATTGATAGCTAGTTTCTATGCATAAAGAATTTTTATTTTATTTTATTTTATCTAGTCTCTTGCTTTTACATTTCTATTCTATTTAGAACAAAACCAAAGAATGAGATATTAAACAATTAATGGAAAGGAAAAGATGAAAGCATATTTGTGCTTTAAATGAATTAATAGGCTGTAGGGCCAGAAAGAACATTGGACAAAAGTTGTAAGTTGCTACTGTTTTCATATGAGTGGGATTAAAAGTTGTAAGTTGTTGCTTGTTTTCATATGTAGGAATTAATATAAGTGGGAGTAGGTTTTGGTTGAATAAGACTTTTAACACCATATCTCTTTTCTTCATTATAAAAAGGTACAAATAGCTCACACATGATAAACATGGCCTTGTGCAACATAATACCCGCAAGGTGGTCCCAGTAGAATATGACATATCATTTTCATTTATGCTAAATAATACTCACATACCATCTAAGGTCCATCTAACTCCTCACGCAAAAGCCCTTCAATTTCATGCTGCTTTTTTAATCCTTCCTCTTTATGGTTGGTTCCAACTAAAAGATAGAGATAGGAAATTTTTTTGAATTTATAACACAATCAAATAGCTATTATATAATAAATTTCAGGAAAAAAGGATCATTGTAATAAATTATGGTCAGCAGGTAGGTGGCATGTCACACAATACAATATGGTATTGCCCCTCTTAATCTGGCACATAATAATGCATTTTGATATTACTAAAACATACCTTCTTAAGCATATAGCCAAATATAATAGAGAATTATTTATAGTTTTACCCTTTCACACAAACTATAATGAAAATATCATAACTCCTTAGTTTAAATGCATCAAAATTGGAAATACAATATAATTTAAGTGTATCAAAATTGGAAGTACAAACTACCAACACGAAATATTAGAAAAAACGTGTGAATGAACACATCCAACAGAAAATATTTAATAAAAAATCAGAAATAGATTGGTCCATCGGCATGACAAGAAGTTTTCAACATAAATTTTTTTCATTTTATCTAAGTTTCAAGCATGTTTAAAGAGTCAATCTTATAAGATAAAATATAGAACATAAAGTGGGCTTCTTGATGTGTCCCCTTTTTAATGCTTTTTCCAAACATGACTTCATACTTATAGCATATATATATCACGCCGTTCAGCTCACATCAATCTCACTTGATATAGAAATTGAAAACCCATTTTCTGGGAAAAGTTTTAGTTGGGAAAAATACAAGTTAGGGTTAAATGAATTGGCCAAAAAACATTACTAAAATTTATTACTATCCATATATCTAGAAAAAAGAAATGTATATTTTATTAAAACTCGGCAATTAATTCAAATCCAATATAAACTTCCCTTTTCTTTGATTGATGAACTTACTAATATTAGAACCATCATAAAAAAAAAAAATCAAAATCCAACATCCAAAATACATAACAAGATCCATCAAACCTTTTCAAGTCAAACAAAAATTGAAGGGAAAAATATATATTTCAGCAGCAACAAAGCAAGTTTAAATTAGACCAAACAAAAAAAATCCTAACAAGCCCTTTGAAGAAATAGACACAAACAAAAGAAGAACTAAAAATTAGGGCTTGCTAACCTACTACATTGCTGGCAGAAGTGCTGTTGGGTTCCAGCAACGGCGACGATGACGGCAGAAGCCTTAGCATGAGACTCATAGATCTTGTGTCTCTGGTGGTAGTGCTTAACCTCAGTCAGGTCAACATTACAATCTATTGAAAAGTGGTTCATATCTCTAGATGATTCTAAAAATATTTAGTTGAAATGTTGTAAAAGAAAATTCTACAGCACACTGACTCAAGTGCCTATATATACATGTTTGTATCAAAGTATAAAATGAGCTGAATGTCAATTGTTCCATTTTAGTCTCCATTTCTAGTAAAACTATTGATTCTCCTTTTGTCATTTTCTAATAATATATATCTTCCATCACTTTCAGCTATTAGCTTTTCCCACTACTACAAGGCCTCAACTCCTTTATCTACTTTCCAATACATCTTCACGTGATATCTTGCCCTCTTTATTATTTCCACCAACTCTCCTCCATAATTGCTTTCTATCTACATCAACCCACATCCCACCAAGTTTTCTATCATCAAAATTCTATCTACATCACTAGAAGATTACACTATCAGGTCCTTTATTACTTGTAATCTTTAAATTCACATAATTTTTTTCTCGATCGGTTGGTCTCACCTCCTTAAGAAATTTGCATGAGAAATGTTGCATTGTGGTCAGATGTGCTAATTTTAACTAGAGCTATCAAATGAACCCCAAGAATATCATAATCGAAAAAAATAAATAATTAAAGCATACCTCATAAAGCCCTCCCTTTACAGGGACCCCAACTATCTCTTCTTCCACTTCAGATGCTTCTGTTGATTGAGCACCCTTTGGAGAAGATGCATTTGTTTGTCTTTCCAATTTCTTGCTGGAACTAGTCTGTCCTCCTGGACCTTCACTACATTCTGCATACTCTTTCCACCAATAAGATAGGAACTCTTCCTCCTTCTACAAAAGCATTATCAACAAGCAAGTTACTAATCCATCAACAAACCATGTAAGTGGTCAGATTTACCCCTATCAAGCTCAATCACATACCTGTCAAAATTCAAAGGGAGAGGAAGGGTAAAAAATAATAATAATAATAATTAAATCCATCTCAGTTCTAATTTAGTTATTCATCTAAATTCTAACTTTTTATCAACCCAAAGCATGAATAAGTGGTAGAACATCAATGCTCCAAATGACTTATCAAAAGAATACTAGCAAAAAAAAATGCAGAAAACAGAACTTGCAATGAGAAAGATTTGTCGAACAATGAAGTTGGACATGAAAGGAGGAGATGAAAGATTTAACCATGAACCAAAAAACTTATAAATTTATGACCTGCAAAAAATATGCTTCAATTGCAAGAGAATCCCGCATACCAAAATGAAAATAGTCTCCTTTTCCCACTATCTCACTGGATGGCACTGAAGCAGCAAGCTCTGTTGATAATAAAAGGGAATAAGAGACTTCAGAGCTTCAATGGCATTGGAATCAAACACAACAAAAAGAAATATGTTTGTGTAGCATTAAATTTAGTAAGACTCTACGTTTTACGCCATAGGAACCTTGCAAAAATACTAGGGAACATCGCCACCATCAAAGGGACTCCTAGTCTGGGCAAGATACTTCTAGCGAGTAGTACAGTGTTCAATCACATCCTCCAATCTCGCAATGTTCTATGGTGTGTTTCTCAACAAATTAGGGGTAGCTTCCTCAAAAAATAATAATAGTAACCAGGGGAAGCTAAACAAGAGAAATAATAATAGTAAATGATATGAATATAATAAAACCAGTTACATTAACAATTTAACTACTTCCCATAACCTTAAGGGTAAGATACTGTCTGGAAACCACGAAAATATAGTGCGTTTTTTCCTTTGTTATCTTCTCATAAAATTTCAAGCAACAAATAATGAATCGTTCAAAGGACATGTCGACATCATAAATCCAGTATAGCACCCGATACATTCCAAAATAAATTTACCTTGAAAAAAAAAACCAAAAAGCTATCAAACAAGATCAACTACAAGATTTAAGCAAACTAACCATTATTTAGAACCAATAGTAACAGAAACAGTGTTAGAAAAGCACATTTTCTCAGCAACCAAACAGACAAAAACAATCATCTCTCACCCATTCTCATCTCCAATGAGACACTCAATGAAATTATTTTTTTTTTTAAAGAAGACTATAAATTAAGCTAAAGATCTTAAATTTAGTGATTGAAACCTTACCAAGAGGATAAAGACCACCAAAGCCTTCAATTCCAAGGGCCATTTTCACAATTCTCTGAACAAGTTCCGACCCAGCATCAATATAAGTGAGACCATCATTTGTATAAGCGGCACCATTGTTCTTACCCATCGAAATTACGCTTCTACTTCGCGAACGTTTGTTTGCTCCTCCACTTTTAAGAGCTAATGATAGTTTAAATAGAGGACCCAGATGGTAATCCACATATGCAGCGTTGGTTGAGGTTGGGTTTGTGAGAAGATGGCTTTATCGAAGCAATGAGTGAATGAGAAAGCTCTGCCATGGTCATCGGGAATATGGGTGAGGGTTGGCGGTGATGTGTAGGTTATGAGGGTTGTACCATGAGGGTTGTCGATGATCGGCCGAAAGGTTTGTTCCAAACCTTGACCATCTTTGAGCTCACAACCTTCACCATCAAGGTACAACTACTGGTGCCTAGCTTAAGTTGATCCACCTCTTCAACACCAATTTTCTCTTCGCCGCCACCATTCCCATCGCGTTGGTGGCCGTCGTCACCATGCTCGTAGATCGCCGAGATGAATCGCTAGTCTCCTTTCAGGTCATCAAGGCAAATGTGTTAAACCCTAAACCTAGCTCTAATTTGGGGGTATCGGTGCTACGGCAGATCAGATCTTGCCTCCTCATATTTGGATGATTAATATATGATCTGATTAGGAGGAATTTATATAGGGTTTAAGGCTTTTGGTCTTTGGAGTGAGAGGAAGGGGGCTGAGAAATGTAATCCGTAGATTAAAAAAAGGTGCCAAATAGTTATATAAAAAAGGACCAAATATTCGTAACCCGCGCCTTCTGCCCATCCCGCCTAATTGACATGTTTTTTCATCACATTTTTGTAAAAATGAGGAAATGGCATCCGATTATATTGCCATATTCTTGTAGTGACAGTGGATAGTTGTCCCTTATTATAAGTGTGGAGTGTGTGTGACATGGATAAAAGAATAGAAAAACCTATTGTTAGTGTTATTTTGTATCTATTTGGGTCTCTTTACGTAAAAAGATTTGTTTTTGTTTTGTACTCAAGTTCTAGCCAAAAGTTTTATTTGTATTATTATGGAGTGTTGCTCATATCTTGGTACTGTTCATTCGAATTTCGAATGGATTATTTATATTGTTATTGATTGATTGTTGTAGATTAGGATGGTCTTTAACAGAGCTCCTTATATTCTTGTTTCTTTCTTCTTTATTATGTTTTAGATTTTCATAATTGTAATTATTTATAATTTTACAAAATCCATGATATGTACAATTTGGTATATCTTCTTTCTAAATCACTCTGGTTCTCTCGCACACTCATGACAAATGCCCTTATGTCTTTTTGTTCTCTTTGTGTACATGTGGGTGTGGACAACTATAGACGAGGACAGAAGGTTTCCGTTCTCTTGGGGTGCGTCAATCTTTGAATAAACTACTGAAGCATGAAGGTGTTCGCGGATTCTATAAGTAAGTTTGGAATTCATGGATTTAATTTTCTGATTTTTTTTTTTTAAATGTGTGTCCACCACTATATTAAATTTAATTAATTTATTTATTTTTGGTCATTTAGGGGAAATGGTGCTAGTGTTATCCGAATTGTTCCTTATGCAGCCCTGCATTACATGACCTATGAACAGTATAGGACTTGGATCTTGAATAACTATCCTAGTTTAGGATCAGGTTCTCATATTGATCTATTAGCTGGTTCAGCATCTGGAGGCACAGCTGTTTTGTGCACATATCCATTGGACCTAGCTCGTACTAAACTTGCTTATCAGGTCAGCTTACGTACTATTTGATTGTTTAGTTTTACATTTTCATTATTTGATGTATTTTCCCTTATTCAACTTTTCAATGTTGTATATAGGTTGGGGACACCAAAGGCCAATTTAACTACACTGCAAAGGGCTTTAGTGCTCAAGCTGCTGCTTATAAGGGAATTAAAGATGTGCTTTTGAGTGTCTATAGAGAAGCGGGAATGCGTGGTCTGTATCGAGGTGTAGGTATGTATTTGCTTGCATGTATCTTATTCAGAGAGATTTTTTCTTTTCTTTTCAGTTTCATTAGGCTTTTTGTTTTTCTATGTTTCCTGATGCTAAATTTGCTTGCAGGCCCAACACTTGTTGGAATGCTCCCTTATGCAGGTTTAAAGTTCTACATCTATGAAGAACTTAAGAGGCATGTTCCTGAAGAGTATGAAAAGACCATTGCAATGCGTCTTTCTTGTGGTGCTTTAGCTGGGTTGTTTGGACAGACCTTCACATACCCATTAGATGTTGTTAGGAGACAAATGCAGGTACATGTTCGTAAGTTTTTTTAAAAACTTGTAGATGTGTTGTGTGGGGCTGGAGTTTTAATGTAATAGGAATCTGTAAGGTCTGTAAGATATTCGTATTAGTTGTACTGGATGGATTAGTTTGAACTGCATTGGTTGGGGAGCTAACTTCTTTGAAATAGTAGAATAGATGGCTTAGACCTGTCTATATACTTTTTTTAGAGATAATTTCTCTTTTCATTCATGACTGGACCCAGAATCCAGTTTTTCGTAAGCTTTGTGATGTTTTGACAGGTAGGAAAGCGGCTAAATTCAGGTGTAGGTGATGTTAGATTCAAGAACACCTGGCACGGGCTCACTACTATTGTCCGCAACCAAGGGTGGAAGCAGCTGTTTGCAGGTCTAAGCATCAATTATATCAAGGTGATTGCTTAGACTTTTTAAGTTTTTAGTTTTAGTACTGACTGGTTCACCAATTTGTGTGCTTGTGCGAGCATCTTTGTTATTATCGATACTTGCATGTACTTAAAGGTCAAACTTGACAAATTTTTCATACCCTTTTTTCATGTGTTGCTACTACTAATGCTTTGCAACTTGTTCAAGTAAGAATCAATGAGAGTATTTACGTTGATCTTAGAATTTGGGATCATTCTTGTCATGGATTGGTAGCTAAATAGTTTATTTTGGATCAATTCTAGCTTTGCTAACAAGTGTGTTAAACTGTGTCTGCAGATTGTTCCTTCGGTTGCAATTGGTTTCACAGCATATGACACAATGAAGTTTTGGCTCAACGTTCCACCCCGACAGAAGTCTCAATCAATATCTTCTGCTGCATAATTCTCTTCTTAGAATCGTGAAACTAGAATGCACCGACACAATCCATGTTTTTTGTTCAGATTTACAGAAATGAAATTGATTTATTCTGTCTTTCTAAGCTTAGTTCATCTACTTGTGGATTTTGTTTGATGTTTTGTGTTTTAAGATGAGTTTGTGGTTGAAAACAATGGCTGC
Source organism: Ulmus americana (assembly GCA_010015005.3). Lineage (NCBI taxonomy): Eukaryota > Viridiplantae > Streptophyta > Magnoliopsida > Rosales > Ulmaceae > Ulmus > Ulmus americana. The sequence goes on along the minus strand of WUAT03344154.1, from coordinate 887 downwards.
TATCATATCTTTGATCAAAGTTTCATTTTCTTTTAATTTGAAACAAAATCTAAACTCTTTTTGTTAATTTTTCGGTTTTATTGACAATAGAACCCGTAACTTATCTGTCTAAATCAGTTTTTGTTGGGTCTTTTCATGGTACTCCAAGTTTAGTCTCTTAATTTGAACATCTACAGAAACCAAATTTGTGGTGCCATGGTAGAAATACCGATTCAAAAACTCAAAGTTTTGCCAAAATAAAGTACTCTATAGTTTATTTGTTTTTCAAGAGTTACGATATTCAAAATATTGCTAAAATATCGCAAATTAAAAAATAAGTTTTTCTTTATTTTTTTTTTGTTTTTTTTTAACTTTTACTATATAAACCTATAAGAAACAAAAGACAAACATTGTTATTTTCGTGTGTATTTTATTTTATTGATTTTAGTTTATTTAAATGTGTTTAGTTTCATATTGTATTAGATGTATTGAGGGATAATGTTTTTATTTATTTTTTTATTTTTTTATGTCAACCGTGTATACAGTTTTTTTGAATTAATAAATTTTGTACTTATGCCGGAGATTTCTTTATTTAACAAATTAACATATATTTATGATTTTTATTTTCAAATTTCAATAATTCAATTGAAGTAATTCATGATAAGTTCTAATATAAAGTTTGTAAAGTAATATAAATATTGTAATATGTGACATATCTACATATTTAAATTTATCATATGATATATACAATATTTTTGTTAGAAAATAATGTTCAATCAATTAAACAATGTTTGTTTTAGCATGTCTCAAAATTTCATTACAAATTTCCAATTTTTAAGTCAATATCCATCATTTTTTCATTTTTTTTGCGATATCGATATCGATATCGATATTTCCATCGATATATC
>WUAT03344043.1:0-10547 GCA_010015005.3 Ulmus americana | reverse complement strand
TTTCATCTTCCTTTTTGTTGATTGACTTGACTGTCATAGTTCTTTTGGCCGGCCCCTCCTCGGTGTCAAGGACTTCACGATCACATCTGATTTCTTTGTCCCCCAGGTCAAATAGGTTGCCAGGTCTCACACATACAATTTCAATTGTTGAATTTTCCCGTTCACAATTTGGCCCCCACCCTGGGACCTCGGCAATTCATTTTCTACAACTGATCTTCCACCATGACAGAGAGTTCAGATGCTCCACCCTCCAATGATGCTGTGACTCAGATCACCGCACTCACTGCTCGGGTTTAAGAGAGTAACAACAAGTTCATGGCTTTAGAGGAAGAGAACCACACTCTACGCATCAAGGTCCGTACTCTTCAAGAGTAGAACCAGTGGCTTTCGGTTGTGGATTTTAAGCTGCAACAAAAAGACTCCAAGTTCAAGGTTTTAGTCCTACCAATGCAACCTCTCGTGATTCCAAACCCTGGGAGCACATCTTCTCAGCCTCTAGGCCCTCAGTCTACGGTCATTAGCGGTTCTATGTCCATCCCACTCACCAATCCATCGTTCTTAGATGACACCTCTTCGGTTTTGACCAACTCTGTGATCGACCTTGCTATGTCCCTAGCCATTTTAGTTGGTCTTCAAGCATTGCACGGTACGTCAAATTAGCTACTTCATCAACCATGCTGCCAACTTACCGACCAGTGCCTGCATAAGATATCCGAGCTCCATACTACACTCCACTTCCATCGATGGCTGGTCCAATCTATCAGCCACTTCTGCCTTTTACTAGTGTCATCAACCTTACTTTACACACTACATCGGGAGGAACCATTCTTCCAGCCACTCACAACAGTGGTGTCTTCTCTTCTGCCATCACTACAAGAGAAAAAGTGATGGCAAAAAGGTTTGCTGAAATGGAAGCTATAATCCAACAGATCCCCGGAATCCTCACACCACTCAAGAAGAGTCAACCACATAGCTACGCCAACTCTCCATTCGTAGACTCCATCGCCCTTATTGAAATGCCCAAGAAATTCTCATTTCCCAACATGAAACTTTATGATGGAACTACAGATTACACTGATCACATTGCATCCTACAAGTAACACATGTTCATCACTGCCATACCACATGACCTTTGAGAGGCATGCATGTACAAGAGTTTTGGGTCCAGTTTGATGGGACCTGTTCTCCAATGGTACACTAACCTACCAAACAACTCGATCTCCTCTTTCGCTCAGCTCATAGATACCTTTATAGAGTAGTTCGCTAGTAGCAAGAAGCTAGAGAAACTCTTAGGAAATTTGTATTGTATCCTACAATGTCGCAACGAATCACTCCGTGAATATGTTAGACATTTCAACTGAGAGAAAGTTTCTATTCCTTTTGCAACTAGGAAACCGCAGTCGACGCCTTCCGAAAGGGACTCCGCCCCGATATTGAGCTCTATAAAGAACTCACCAAGTTTAATTGCACAACCATGGAAGACGCTTTGGCCTGTGCTTGGGTTGAGATTAGATGGGGGGAGGATGAGCTACATCGTGATCACTGCTCATCCTACGATCCATGCTTCGAAGAGAGGAGTCCCAAGTAGCCCTTTCAGACATCCAATAAATGCCCCAACACCCATCCATTTGAACCTTACATTATGGTTTCTAGCCGAGGGTCTGCACGCAACACTCGTCTTCCACTCGATAGGTCATCAGGGCACCTAAGTGGGCACTTGACACCCCATATAGAGCATGCCTATATCCCCGAGTACAACCTTAATATTGAGCTTGTTGAGGTACTATCCATCAGAAAAGGAATAGGCAACACTATAAGATGGTCACGAAAGTCAAAAATTCCAATCCCAAGCAAGATATTACCGAGTGGTGTGAGTTTCATGCAAAGCACGGTCATTCCACTCCAGACTACATTGCCCTATGCCTAGAGGTCTCTGATCTTCTCAAGAAGGGACACTTCCAAGATCTACTCTCCAACAAGGGGAAAGGCACGCTTGCTCTACGCAACAACCATCAAACAAACCAGCCTACCGAGCCAACTCCTGAGAGGACTATAAACGTAATCACGGGTGGCTTGGGGGTAAGTGGCATTACCTACTTCACCGCTCGACGCCACACTAGGGTTGTGATCAACCTAGAAACTAGCTCACGGTCATCTCCATCCCACATATCAACTAAACAAACCATCTCTTTCGTGGACAATGAAGATGCTACACTCATCAATCCACACCATAACGCTTTTGTCATCTCTCTACTCATCGCCAATTGTAGGATCAAGAGGGTCCAAGTCAACAATGGTTCATTTACCAATGTCGTCTTCCTCAATGCTTTAAAGGAAATGGAAATTGAAGAGTCCCATATCCATCGCCATTCTACGATACTAGTTGGCTTTAGTGGAAAGCAAAAGTTCACCTTGGGTGACATTACTCTGCCAGTCTACGCTGGTGGAGTGAATCAATACATCACCTTCATAGTGCTAGACAGCCCTTCAGCCTACAACGTAATCCTTGGAAGGCCATGGATCCATGCGATGAGGGAAATCCCCTCCACTTTCCATCAATTTATTAGGTTTCTTACCAACTGGGGAGTGAATGAGATTAGAGGTGAGCAAGGTGTGTCACATGATTGCTATCGCAACACCTTGAGGACAAAACCTTCCACTTTATAGCAATTATAGTCTACGCCAATTGACCACATAGATCCAAATTAGCCTAGCATCGACAAGATCAATGAGATCCCCATTTACCCAAACATGCTGGATCATAAGGTCCAGGTCGGTGCTTGACTCAGACTCGACCTCCCCTTCTACTCATCGACTTCCTGAAGCAACATCATGACTACTTTGCCTGGTCACACACTGACATGACTAGAATCGAGCCAGAAGTGAAAGTTCATCAACTCCACGTAAACCCAAATCATCTACCCGTGAAACAGAAGTGACACAAGTTTGCTCTAGAACGCAACAAAGTCATCAACACAGAAATCCAGAAGATACTTGATATCAAATTAGTCTATGAGGTATACTACCTTGACTGGTGATTAGAGTTAAAAAAATGCATCTTTTTAGTTTTTATTTGTTAACATTTAAGATTGATTTAGGGCTGGATTACATATTTATGTCTTAATAATTCTTAGGTGTCATTCTTAGTATACTGATTTATTTCGATGCATTTTCAGGTATTTTGGACTTAAAAGAGATGGAAAAGCTAATAATAAAGAAAGCATGAAGATTCTACGCATATCAGAGTTGAGGAATGGCTTCGAAAGAATTAAACGAAGAAAACCAAATTTCAGGGTTATGTGCCACGACATGGATGGTCTGTGCTGCGACATTCCACTTTTATGAGATTTTGAGTCTGGATGTGAATGCCGCGGCATGGAGTGTTTGTGCCGCGGCACGCGAACATGTCTTCTGGTATGTGCCGCAGCATCCCTGTTTTATGCCGCAGCATGCGAATGTGCTTACTAATCTATGATGCGGCATGATTAAGTTGTGCCAGGGCATGGGCACGATTTCCTGGTTTTCTATTTGCGATTCCTCTCCACCTTTTAAGGGCTTTAATGATATTTTTAGGCCGAAAATACCCTTGAACTTCCTGGATTATTAATAGAATACTTAGGGTTTATTAAAGAAGTTAAGTTTTGTTTGAGAGAGATTCCATCTTCTTCTTCGTCAAGGTGATTACAGATGAACTCCATGTCTAGCTAAACTCCAAGCAAGGCGAAAGGATGAATTTCTAGGTGTAGTTGTTCTTATTTCTATCTTTGGTTCAAGTTGTATAGATTGATTGTTAAACATTGTTTATGATTTACTCTTTGATTGAATAAAAAGAATTTGAATTCATGTGACAGCTGCAATTTATGTTCTTCTTCTCTTAATTATTCTTAATCTGGTGATTGCATTTTATTTTTCCATATAAGTCTAGCCAAGCTTTCCTTATGTCAAAGTTGTTAGATGCAATTGATTTCAGTAGATCTATCTTGTAGATTTTTCCATTACTACGATATCATTATTGAAATATATTGTCGATTCTTGATAATTTATAAGATAGATTTTGTGTGTTTGAATTGGAATTGAAGAGTAATTTATGGAAATAACATTAGGATGTTCATGTGCTTTTATTGAAAATTTGCCAATTACTTGTTTGGGATGTGAACTAGTAATTGAGATAAAACATTTGAACCAAGATAGGAATAAGGCAACAAACTTAGGAAGGATTCTTGGAACCTTGTTATTTTCTTTATTGAATTCTTCATCATAATTTCACAATTCTTTCATATAATTTCATTCATAAAACTCAAATTTTCTCATTTGAATCTTATCGTTTAGTATTAAGGTTTACACTTTCTCTTGTAGTTCGTTTTCCTCGTGGGATCGACACCTCTTCTATACCGCAATTACTGCGTGTAAAGTTGAGCGTAATCACCTCGGGGAAACCACTCTGATGTCCCATATAAACGATACTCTTGCAATTTTCCAATCTTGTATCGTACAAACCATCGCCACAAACCGGAGATGAGTTGTATCCATTGTTGCCGTACCTGGACAAGTTACCTATGTCGAAAAGTCATTAATGGTCCACATTAACATATCTCTTAGTGTGAATGAATTTTTTTTTTTTTTGTATGCATCATACGCTTCAACTCATGTTGATCACAATGACTTCAAATAACCACTCAATGGAGCCAAGTAAACATCAATATCATTTCCCGGTTGTTTGGGCCCTAAAATCAATAATTTTAGCATCATAAATCTTTGTTTCATGAATAATTGAGGTGGAAGATTGTGAATCACAAACACAACTGGACAAGTGCTACGTGATGAACATTGTACGTTGTGAGGATTCAAACCATCCGTCGAAAGATCAACACATAGGTCTCTTGGCTCCCTAGCAAAATCATCAAACGTTATGTACATGATTGTCACCGCATCTCATACATGGATACCTTATAGTTCTCGCCCCCTCTTTTCGATAAAGAAATCTACACCATCATGGTATTATGAAGTTGTTCGACTCGCGAACATCCAACTTTTATCCATGACTTCAAACAATAATCCTAAAACACAAATACAACTTCAAAGTATTTTTAGTACATTTTAACAGAGTTTTTCCCTAAATACAGACAACCCTAACCTTCATAGTTGATTAAAATCAACATTTACACACACAACAAAATTTATCCAACAACTTCAACAAACTCAAAATTACCACTAAATCAAGAAATCAAATTATCCTCAAATTAACTTGAAAATACTATTATAACAAATTAATTCAAAACCTGAAAACTTACCAAGTAAATTGTATAACTTATTCCAAACGATTCAAATTGAATTTCCCAAACTCTAATTAGCAAGAGCACTGAAAAAAAATTGGAAAAATCAACACTACATTACAAAATTTTCAATATTATTCAAAATACCGAAAAATTCTATTAAAATGAACAAAAATTTACCAAACAAGCTTCAAACCTTGATAATAAGCACCAATAAGTGATTTTTGAGGCCAAAATGAAGATAAAAGGGTCTGAAATTGGGTGGGTTCACCGAAGGGAAGTTTTTGGTAGAAATGGGGAAATTTGCGTAGCAGTCCTCGCGAAATGGGAGTTATGCTCGCAGGTTAGGGATAAGTTAAATATAGAACTGCCACTTGAAGTCACGTGCAAGATGCGTGCAATTTTTAAACAGATAACAAATTGCCACTGAAATGTCAATCTTCAGTGGCGGTTTGTCTAAAAAACCACACTAAATCTCCAAAAATGCTCGTCCAATTTTTTGTAAAACTTTATGTTGCGGTTTGTTAGCAGAATTACCACCTATTATCACCTTAGGTGACAGTTGTCCTCTTTTGAAAGGCAATTTTGGTGTAGTGTTTGTTACCACTATTCGCACAAAATGACTATTACTAATACAAAATTTAGAAATGAATGACCATTAGTATTACTACCCAAGTGACACTTTTAGGGCTTGACTATAGTAGTTTAATACGGTGGGAGCAAGTTTAGTATGGTGGCAGTAGGCAAGGGGCAAATGCCCCTTGAACTTTTTATTTTTTATATATATTTTTTTACAAATTTATATGTAAATTTAGTTAAAGGGATGATTGCATATTGGTACCCTCTAGTTGTATAAATAGGCAAACAGTATTTCGTATTTTGAAAAATATCAAAATAGAGCCTCTAGTTTAGGTAAAATAACAATCAGGTACCCTCCACCTTTTTTTTTTTTTTTTCTTCAGAAAAATGACAAAATTTCCCTTATACCTATTTTGGATAACTTTTATTTTTTTGCCTCATAGGTCCCTGAATTCTTCAAGTATTAGGAAATTTGTTCCAGAAATTAAAAAAAAGTTCTTTTTTTTTTGTTTTGTTTTTCATTTGTTTTTATTTTCTTTTACTTTTAATTTTTCTTTTTCTTTTTCTTTTTATATTATTTATTTTATTTTTTTTCTTCACCCAAATAATTTAACTAAATTTCTTGAATTTATTTTGAATAATTTAATTTTTTTGTGTCACGGGTTCGTGAACTCTTCAATTATAAGCAATTTTGTCCCAAAGATTAAAAAAATTCTTTTTTTTTCTTTTCTTTTAATTTTACTTTTTTTTCAATGTTCTTTTTGTTATTTTATTTTCATATTCACTCAAATAATTTAACTAAATTTCTTGAATCTCTTTTGAATAATTTTTTATTTTTTTGCGTCGTAGGTCCTTGAACCCTTCAAGTGTTAGCAATTTTGTTGTAGGGGTTAAAAAAATTCCTTTTTAAAAAAAATTTCTTTCTATTTTTTTTTCTTACTTTTTCATTTCTTTTTCTCTTCTTTTACTTTTACTTTTACTTTTACTTTTTCTTTTGCTTTTTCTGTTTTTTTCTTTCTTTTCTTTTTTTGTTTTATTATTTCTTTTTATTTTCTTCTTCTACCAAATAATTTAACTAAATTTCTTGAATCTATTTTGAATAATCTTAATTTTTTTACGTCACATGTCCCTAAACCCTTTGAGTGTTAGCAATTTGGTTGTAGGGGATAAAAATTTTCATTTTATTTTATTTTTTGTGTTATTTTTTTTTTGTCTTTCTTTTTTTTTCTTTTTTCTTTTTTTCCTTTTCTTTCTTTTCTTTTCTTTTTTCTTTTTGTAAAAGTTGTAGTCGATAGGTCAAAAAGACTGCACTCATCTAAACCACAGTTCAAAAATAGTGGTATTTTACAATAGACCGCATTTACAATGATCTTTTGCAATTTTGGCATGGTAGAGACACGAATCTCCTCGAGTCCCTTTAAAAGACAATTATTAGAAATATTTTTTTTCCTTTCAGTTTTGCCTTCATTTGGAATATATATTGATCTAGCCTACTTCTTACATATATATAGAGTACCATTAAGACATCTTTTGATGCACTCTTGAATTTTATCTTGTGTTTTTATTTTTATCTTACATAATTAAAGGTGTTGGAATTGAAAGCACAAACAAATCAAAGTTATTCAAAATAGGTCCAACGAATTTAATTTGGCGAAGAAGAAAAGAACAAAAAAAGGAAAAAGAAAATAAATGAAAGAACAGAAAAAGAAAATGAAAATGAAAAGGAAAAAAAAAGACTGAAAAAAATAATAATAATAAGGGAATGTTTTTAACCCCCTACGACCATATTACTAACACACGAAGGGTTCAGGGACCTGTGACGCAAAAAAATTAAAATTATTCAAAAGAGATTCAAGAAATTTAGTTAAATTATTTGAGCGAAGAAGAAAATAAAAGAAAAGAAAGAACAGTAAAAAGAAAAAGAAAAAGAAATGAAAGAAATAAAATATTTTTTTAATCTTTAGGACAAAATTGTTAATACTTGAAGAGTTTAGGGACTTGTGACACAAAAAAAAAATTAAAATTATTCAAAATAGATTCAAGAAATTTAGTTAAATTATTTGGGCGAAGAAAAAAAACAAAAAAGGAAAAAGTAAAAGTAAAAGAAAATAAAGAACAGAAAAGAAAAAAGAAAAAGAAATGAAAAAAATAAAAGAAAGAAATTTAAAAATAAAATAATTTTTTTATTCTCTATGACAAAACTGTTAATACTAGAAGAGTTCAGGGACTTGTGACACAAAAAAAAAATTAAAATTATTCAAAATAGATTCAAAAAATTTAGTTAAATTATTTGGGCGAAGAAAAAAAAAAAGAAAAAAAAAGGAACATAAAAAGAAAAAAAAGAAAGAAAGAAAAAAGAAAGGTATGAAGAAAAAAATAATAATTTATGGGACAAAATTGTTAATATTTGAAGAGTTTAGGGACATATAGTGCAAAAAAAAATTATTCAAAATAGGTACAAGGGCAATCTTGTCATTTTTTTTGAAAAAAAAGAGGCGGAGGGTACCCGATTGCCATTTTGCCCAAACTAAAGGCTCCATTTGATATTTTCCAAAACACAAGGTAATGTTTACCTAGTTATGCAACTGGAGGTACCAAAATGCAATTATCCCTATATTATTATTTATAAAGTTTTTTTATAATTTTATTATATATTTTGAATTATTATTTATTTTAAAATAATCATTATGATATTATTGTCTTATGGTTGAAAAGTCCATTCTATATGCACCCTTTTAATCCATTCCAAAAAAAAAAAAAATAGTAAAAAAATATTAGCATTAGTTTAATTTTATTTAATATTTTGCATATAATAAAATAAAGTCAAAACGTGTTAGAAGAAGTGGCTCACAACCACTCATACAACCTTTAAGGATCGAAGAACCAAATTAACAGAATGATTCCCAATGTATTGGTAGATAATGAGGCTAGATTAGGCTTACCAAAGGAAGCATATTTCACATTAAATTTTTATTGGTTTCAAATAAAAAATAAAAATTTGACCCAAGTTGGACCCATGTAAGCAATTAAAGTATTCTTTTTAGGATGGATTTGAGATTTAGCTTGTAATCTACTTTCAATATAAAACTCAAGCAATGGTTCATTGATAGTTTTTATTTTACCAAAAAAAGTTTAAAAAATTGTACGTTCATTTTTCTTTTCATATGACTCATTGATTAGGCATTTAACTCTTTTATGTACATAATATTTATTTATAAATATTTACAAAAAAAAAAAAAATCGATATAAAGATATATGAGAATTATTTTTTATATAAAAAATATAAATTAGGAGACATAAAAGATTTATGCAAGGATATAATCTCATATGAACCCCCCGACTGAAAATGACTTCTCAAAATAAAAGGCATTGCTTTTCCAAAAAAATTATATATGGTGGGTGTTGGACCCATGATAAAAGATAACATAACGAGTTATAAAGATAATCACATTTGTTTACCAAAATAATAATAATAATCATATTTATATTTATATTTATATTGAAAATAATTTTTATATTGTAAATTTTAGTTTTGATTTTGATCTCTAATTTGAATATAATTCAAGCTCTATTTTTAAATGTGTTTTTTTTTTCCTAAAACTTAGCGTATGTTTGTTTCAGTATTTGATATACCGTATATAGTATTTGGTTTACTAAATACCCCATTTAGTTGTTTGGTTGTCCCTATTTGGTTTACTAAAAACCAAATACCCGTTACTGTTACAAAAACTCTTGCTCCAGTTTCCTATCCCGCGACGCTCTCCTTCTCAGAGCTTTCAGCGTCCCTTGGCCAGCCTCTTCTAGCGGTGGAAAACAGCGATGAGCTCTTGCTCTGGTGAAGACCCGTGGACCTACAACTCCTCTCGCCTAGCCAAGATGACTTTCTCTTCCCGCGATGATCCCTCCCCCATGAATGGCTCCTCCAGCATTGGCGACTAGGCCGGACAACGGCGGTGGCGACGTTGGCGGCGCCAAGCACAACAGTAGGCGCTTGGTTCCTCGCACGTCGCGGCAGGGAACCAACAGCGACAGCGGCACGCGAGGCCGCATGCGACTCCGGCCAAGGGGGATCACAGCGTCATCTAGCGGGGCGTGATTCTGGGCGTGCTCGGTGGTCAGCTGGATGTGGGTGGGTGGCGTTGGGCGGTCCGTGCGCGTGATGGGATGCTGGAGGAAGAAAATGAATAGTGTAATGTATATATACATTAGCACTAAACGACAACCAAGTGATTACTTGTTATGTATATAACTATATATATATATATATTAGTTAATATAGGTAAATAAATAAATAAATGAAAATGAAAATGAAATTGTTTCAATGTTTTAAATGGATTTTTTTTTTTTTTAAGAAAGAGAAAAAGAATTTTAGAAAATAAAGATTTTTTATATAAATAAATAAATTTTATTTTTATAGAAATTTTTAAATGATAGCAATTTCCAAAATTAGACTTGAGATGCTAATTTTAGGGAATTATGGAAAAATGGATTTAATGGAGGTTTAAAATGTAGTACATAAATATGTTTAAGAACAAGCTGATGGAACTGCAATGAGACAATTTCGGGATGACGTAACAGAGTTGATGTGGACTTATCTAAATCAGAACTAGCTTAGACATTTTACTACGAATGATGTATGTACTATTTGTTAAAATGTGCAACATTTTGAAATATTTATGCAAAAATTTAAAATGT
>WUAT03343822.1:0-10549 GCA_010015005.3 Ulmus americana | reverse complement strand
ACATTCATTACATATGTGCCACTTTTTTACCTATTTTACCCCTCTATTAAATGACAAATTACAAATAAATTTATAGACTATGATAAATAACCTTGAATATGGAAGGATAAAAAAGTATTTTACGGGGTATAGATGTTATGACTTTTAAAATAGTGTGCAAATGTAATTGGTTAGGGAAAAGGGGGTATAGGGTGTAATTTCCTCGACTTTATATAGGGTTCTATCTCAGTCTGTGTAACGTTATCCTGATTTGAATTGCTACATAAGATGATCCTGCAATCTAAAGCATACAAAATAGGAAGTGCGAAAACATAAAATGTGGGTTGTAAACTAAATGTGCCTGCCACATTCAAATAACCCGGTTCAACTTCCTATGTTACTCCATTTGAAGTGGTTCTTTCTGTTAGATTAGCTGATTGGGATGAAACTTCATTATTTATTTATTTCTTCATTGCAATTTGCGTTATTCTCTGTTAACAGCAAAGATACATCACATTTCTGAAGATTATTTTATATCTGGTGTTAACAGCAAATGACACTGATCAAAGCTCAAGCAGGGGTGAAGAACAATGTAAGGAGATTAAACAAGAGCATCATCCAGAATGGCGGAAATAGTGTTGTCCATGTGGTTTGTTTTGCACTAATCTGTTTCTTCTTTGTCTACTTTTGGGCGAAAATGTTTAGAAAATGAAGATTGTTTAATTTATTTTCATGCCTCTCACACCTCGTAATGGTTTTTTTTTCTTTCCCCAATTACAGAAATAGATTGTAGAACTGGACAAGTGTAAATTAGTTTATTGTAAATCATTTCCAGCGATCTTGTGAGTTAGCTGTTTAAACTTCTTGAGAACTTTTAAGTTTTTTCGATGTAATATGTGACTGAAGCCAACTGCTTAATCAATTTTACAATAGTATATGTACCTTTTGAGGACTGTCATCTGTTAGAAAAGAGAAAACATCAGTCTATCTTTGAAGCTTTATCCCTCCCTTTTTTCTATTAGAGACCACATCTTTCTGAATTGTGGTTTACTTCACTGTTAAAATTGCTATAAGAAAGAATATAATGCTTGAAATGTCTATCATCCATATATAAGGTCACTGAAATTGGACGTTCTAGCTTAACAAAACGGTAAACGAATGTGAGATTATCAAGCTAGCATGTACAAGCATTGTCATTCATATGTGAACTTTTAGATTTCTGTTCTAGTTTGCTTGTCCTAACTTGTTTGAGGACAGTTTTTACCCACTCCGCGAAGTAGGTTTCGTTGTGACCGACCTGTCCATCTTTGTAAAAACTAAAGCACTCTGAATCGTGTTGAGGAGCTGGACATTCTTTGTCACCAAGAAACTCCCACCAGGCGCCTCTGTGTTTCATCCCCGAAAAGTCTGCCATCCAGTGATGAGCATACTGCCCAACGCCTGCTAGCTCCAGCCATCCTTTAGGGAAAAATTCCATTACACTACTGTTTCTATCCATGAACACCATGTTGGTTAGTTGCGCTCCATGCGGGGACGCAACAATGTCGGTGTTCGTCATTAGCTTAACCTGAATTGTTAGATCCAGCTTTAGTCATAAACAAAAACTGTAAGAGAATCTAGTTGGGAAAAATGACCACAAACCTGATCACAAAAGCTCTGATCTTCAGACTGAGCCACCTCCAACATGCATCCCTCCGCCATTGCGCACTCCCTCGAAAAAATATTAATCACAGCCGTGGGATCTTTGAATGATCTTGAACCTCTTCTCATTAACAAAGTCAGCCTTATAATAGGATCTCCTCTTGCATCTATCTCTATCCCTTTACCAGCTGGGTTTATTCCACAGAACACTCTGGCTTTACATCTTAACAAGTCAAAAACTTGGAGCTTCCTTTCCTTTCCCATTCTTCCCACATTATGCCTCATCACAACTGCTTTCTCAAAACAGTATGGCCCTTCTCCTTTCTCAAATGCTTCAACAGGGACCTCCCCGAAGTTTGCCTGCGTGATGTTATGAAGCCACGTTCCCATCCCGTCTCTAAGCTCGCCCCAATGGTAAAGTACCAATCTTGTTGGCTTCAAGCATTGATTCTTAATGGACCACCCCACAAAAGGAGCCATGGCGGACAATCCATGCCACAGATTTACGTAGTCGTAGTATGTATCAGAGACGAAGGTGAGGCCCTTCAAGAGCTTGGCAAAATCTGGAAGACTCTCCGGCCATGCCAAGGCGTATGAGTTTTTTGTGCCATCTTGTTTGTCTCGCCCTTTCAAGCATAGAAGCCTTCCTTGTGATGTTTCCGAAGGAAAGAAGAGATACTCGGCTTCATTCTTCTCTTGGGTGTCGTTGAAGGAACTCATAAACCAAGTGTTTCCTTCCATGGCAGTTTTAGCAAACCTGAGGTCTTTGAGAGGTAAGAAGGTAACAGAGCTCCGGAGCTTCGAGATGAGGATACTAACGTTGCTATTAGAGTCTCTCCTTTTGTTGGAGAAATCCCAAGAAGAACAGAAAGGGGAAGCTTCTTGCTTATGGAAAAGGATGACAAGGGCAAAGAGTGGGAGGAGACAAAGGATGAGTTTTGTTGAAAGACATAGACGCTTCTTCATCTTTGAATCCATGGCTTATGGCTTTGCTTTTTGAGATGGAGGTAGGATATAAGAAATCCAAAGGAATCTTGAACATGCATAAACATGTTTTGTTGAATATATTTATTAGATAATCAAGATTGGCATCGAGATTGAAGCTTGAGAGGAATTAAACATTACAAGAGAAAAACAATAAACAAAGTATATTTCTATTTTTTTTTTTTTTTCATTTGTCAAAGGTCGGCGCAGTAGAAGCACACATGGGACTAAAAGTCCAACGTCCATCGCAACAGGCATGGCTTGTCAAAGGTTAGGCATTGCTTACGACAATTAATGTTGAAGTGGGGCTGCTCCTTGAAGATGTTCCAATGGAGGTCTTCCACGTGTCTGATTTGGTCAATAATTAAGTGTGTTAAACAAGCCATTTAGTGGATGATTAAATTAGGCATTTAGTGACGGTTTAAGTTTGGCATTTAGTGAGGGTTTGAATGGTTCAAATAAAGGCGAGCTGTTTGCTTTTTATCCTTATTTATTTCATACGTTATGGTGATTGATTATTGTAATCAGGTTGAGACTTTAATATGACTGAGAAGGGTCTATATCTATATATATATATATGTGGTATGTAATTAAAGTGATTGATTGAATGATATTTTAAGAATATTTTTCAGAAACTCTTTGTTTCTTTTTTAACTCTATCCCTAAAAGAGTCATTGAGTGGCGAATTGATTTATCTTGATGGATTTCAAGTGACGCATTTTCTTTATCAAACTGACCGTTTTGTTTACCTTGCTCCTTCATAACTAGATTGACAGGAATTGTGCCATTCATTATCAAACGTTACCTTCGTCCTCAACTTTTCTAAACACCATCCCTAAATATATCTTACTACTATTTGACCTCTTAAATTAAGACAGCCTACCCTAAACCCATTGGGTTCGGCATCACTTAGCAAGTGTCTATTATGTTAAACATGTGGTATAATTTTTTAAAATTTTAAGTGTTACTATTTTGGATTAACAGTGCCAATGACAACAAAAATTATGAATTACTTGTGTGAAAAAATTATAATTGAAGGACCCTTTTACCAAAAACAAAAATGTTGAGGCTCAAGGGAGTAAAAGTTCCCAATTTTATAAAGTTGGAAAAATATTTCATATTTAAAATGTGAATATCAAAAAATATTTAAAACGTGAATAAATCAAATTTTGTAGATTTGTTAAACTTTTGCTAAACTTTAAAATAATAAAGTACTATATTGCAATTTAGTACTAATATGATTAAAAGAAAAAAAGAAAAAAAAATCCCAAGTATACTGATGTGCCACGTCATGAATGGTTAGAGAGTACAAGCTAACATGTGAAAGAATCCGAATCCTCAAACCTGCATGAGAAAGAATCCGATTACACAGGCAAAATCCCACATTTGAGGGCTAAAAAAGTCAAGTACAACGTTCAATCAGCAAAGAAATTGCTTAGAAGCTGATACAAGATCTTTTGAAGCAAAGAAAGTTGACCACAGTTAAAGAGTCAATCCACCAAGCAATCAAGACAGAGTCAATCCACAAAGCAATCAAGACTAAATAGATTCTTTCCTTATTGATTTTTATCATAATTAATTAGATACTTTCCTCTTGGATTTTATTTTCTTTGATGGCCGGATCTTTGTCAATAATGGTCAATTAAAGAATTGATTCTTTGGACCAAATGAGTCTCTACAAAAGGGGGCCTTAATCTTGTATTTTAGACATCAGAGTTTTTGCTATGAAATAAAACTTTTGTATTGTTCATTTTTTCTCTTATCCAAGCATTTTTTTGGTGGCGAGATTAGGAACTTATCTCTTAGGATTTCCATCCCCTTTGAGTGGCGTTCAATCCTTAGATTGATTGTGGCGAGTATTTCTTATCAATCAGTCCAAGTCTTTCTTCCTTCATCTTTATTTTCTGTTTTGGTTTCCTTTTGTTTGTTGCTATTGAACTTTATACCAGCAAGGCTCATCATATACTTTAAAAAAATTCAAGTCAAAACTAAAAACAAAATTGTAAGAAAATACTAAACTATTGTTCATAGTACAACCATGTGAAATTAAATACTTTGTCTAAAGGAAAAAAAAAAAGTAAAAATGATAACTTATACATTTGGAAAAGACTTCACAAGAAGAAATAGGAGAGTGAAATCAATAATACTATCATATAATCAAAATAATATTTCAATCAATTTTGGATATATAAGTATATGAAAAAATTATAGTCACTCATCTTATGAGTCATCTTATACTCATTATTCTCATCCATATAGATTTGTATCTAGTGGCAATGATTCTAAAAGTTTTTGGCTTTTCTATTTTTATTTTTCTAAATTTCTAAATTAATTGCACGACTTACAAAATACTAGATCAAATGATTAAGTTAACACACAATTTTCAATTTATTGATAAACCATGAGAAGAAATATATTTTTTTACATGTGGCATACTAACATGTTCATGATTATATATAAAATTATTCAAAATTTATGCTATTTTATTAATATTGTCTAAACTATAATAGTACCTCATATATGTTTAAACTCCACATGTCCAAGCTATAGAAATATCAATATCAAATGTTTTCACTTATCTACATTTGATATTGCTATTTCTATAGCTTGTATATCATAAAAATATTAAAGAATCAAGTTTGGATGCAATATACTTTTTATTTTCACGTAAAATAGTTTAAGTAAATATGTTTATGTATTATATTTATTTTACATGTTATATGTTTATTTTTATATAATTAAATAGTTAAAGTATATTAAAATATATCATTTATTATTTTAGAATTTCTTAAAGTTTTATTAAAAAAAGGTTTTAAACAATTTTATTTATTTATATATTTCATATATTTTACGTTAATTTCTATTTAATATCAATATTTTTATAGAATTGAAGTATCGATATTTTAATTCTTACAAACATATAGTAATGAAATAAAATAGCAAAACAATGAGATGGAACGTAACTTGAAAAGGAACAAGGAGTTATTAAGTTTTTATTAATTTACAATAGAACTCCACATTGACGAACATGATTCATATCCCTAAATTCGGCACATACAAAGCAAAGTTGAGTGTTAGCTAAAGTTAGAAGCCAAAATTAAGTGAAAGAAAAAAGAAATTATCAAGTTTAATTGTACTCATATTAAAATCCATTATGAAATGAAAATATTCAAGTAATAATAGTTAAAATTGATTAATTATCAATATATTAATTTTTTTTTTTGTAAAATCTCCCACCTCTTGTACACATGCTGTGTAGATTTTTTTTATTTAAAATAAGGTCAACCATAGATTGATCATTTTTTTTAATAAAATACCAAAAATATATTTCATTAAATATAAATAAAAAAACAATTAAAAACAACAAAATATATTAAATATATTAAAAATAATAAATTAAAAATGATTTAATTATCAATATATATAATTTTAATAATTCATTTTGAAAAAAATTATAAAACCTCACTCTATCGTACACACACTTTGATTATTAATTTTTTTTTTTAAAAAAAGGTCTTTTAAGAAAGGAAAATAAAAGATAAAGAATTTGACTTGTGGGTATCATTTAGTACACTAGGTCAGTTAATCAAATTTTTATAAAATTTCAAAAATACTGTTTATTAAGTATAAAAAAAAGAAAAATTAATAAGATTTGTATATACTTTTTATTTTTTATTTTTTAGAGAATAGTCTCTCACTTCACTTAACTGTGCGCAAACTATAAAGTACTTTTTTTTTTTTTTGACGGGAACCACAAAGTACTTTTCATAACAAACATGGTAACCTCATACGCACTTTATGTTGGCATATGATGATTGCTTCGGAAAACTTGTCAGTTAACATTAGAAATTACAAAGCACCGTACTAAAACTATTATTCGAGTGAGAGAAAAGCACTCCAGCATTCATTCTATTTACACAATCTGTACATAAACATTCTCTCAGTTTATCAGGTTACATCCGTTATTAGGTTAAGAACAGCATATATTGAAGATAACAGAAAATAGCTGCAATGGGATTTCAGAGGCATCATCAGAATTGACACCCAAATTACCACTTTGTTCTGGAATTGTCCTTGTCCCTCAGCTTGTTATCATCGTCCTTTGCCCTGATTTCACCGGGGCTGGTTATGCTCCCCAGTTTTAAAATAGGTGGAGATTGTGAGTGTCAGTCTATATCAGCAAGATCAAAATGCTTTACACAGATTGTTAGCATTCATGTTAGATGAACACTGCTGCTTAATTGGGCCTGTCGGAACACACAATCTGCTCCTTTTCGGTTCAGAAATTGTCACGCGTGAAACTGCGGTAGCAAGTGCATCGACTAAACCACAGTCATCTTGATCCACTGAATTGCAACTATCAGATGACGAAAATGAACTTGGACCATCCTCAAAAGAACCGTTTCTGCTCTTTCTTCGATCTGACTTTAGTCTGGGTTTAAGAACAAATCGATTAGAAGGTTCTCCAAATTGACTCTTTATCTTTGATTTGATTGGAATTGTCTTTAAGGTGCGATCAGTGTAAAACAATATCCAAGGATGTCCTGAAAATAAAAAATCAACACACGAATATAAATCTCAAACCAAAAATCAAGGATTCAACTACCAAGAAGTTGATTTCAAGCAAAATAAGTCAAGAAATGAGCAGCAGAAGTAAAAGACAGAAGAGCCTGATAATACTTAAAATATAATAGATTATAATCAATCTGTGCCCAAAATTCACAAGAAAAACAGATAATGATATAGATATTGTCAAAGTGTTCGTTGCGATGAGAAACTCCAACCTAAAACAGCATTAAGCTAAGAAAAAATCCCAAAACAATGATATGTCTCAATGAAGTAATACAATCAGGTTAAACATACTGAAATAAAAAATAAAAATAAAAAAGTAGACTACAACTAATGGTTTCAAAATTCAAGCAGCACTATGACTTACTTAGTACTTCATCAGCAGTTATTCTGGCCGAAACATCTCTAGTCAGCATTCTTCCAATAAGATCCCTTGCATGTTTTGATATCGATTCCCAATTCCCTGTTTGAAAATCAAGCTTTGCATTCTTGATTGCCTCAAAAACTGCTTCTAAGGAGTCACCTTGAAATGGAAGAACACCAAGAAGGAGAGCATGTAGCAGGACACCAGCACTCCAGATATCCACCTTTTCTGAATACTTGCCCAACAGAACCTCTGGTGCAACATAGGCTGGACTTCCAGCTAAACCAGTCAAATTTTGACCTGCAGGCAGCATGAGGAAACTTAAGCCATTAACTACATGTAAAAGAGACAAAATGAATGGAATCAACACCATTTTTAGATGTCTGCATTGCTAAAATAATAATAAAGAGGAAACTTTGGTCTATTGGAAACTCAAAATGGGCTAATGTTGTTGGAAGAAAGTAAATATGTAAAGCAGAAAATACCTATCGGAAAACAGGACTAAATAACTCTTCTAAAATGGTGATAGCTTTTAAGCAGCAACAAAGATTGAACCGATATATGATATGCTTTTGCAAAGTAAACGCAAGGTAAGGTACAATAAGAGTATGTATGACCCTAACCATTGGCTATTCTCATGGCCAGCCCGAAATCTGCAAGCTTTATCTTTCCTGATCTCGTGAGAAGGATATTTTCAGGCTTTAAGTCTCTGTGAACAACTCCCATATCATGACAATACTTGATAACTAACATTACTTCCTTTAATATATTAGCAGCCCGATGCTCAGAATAACAACCCTCTCCTAACATCTGATCAATCAGTCGTCCCCCAGAACACAATTCCATCACAAGATGAAAACATTCTGATTCCTCGTACACTGCTTGCAATGTCACTACTCCAGGATGACCAGATAAGTGCTGCATTATCTCCACCTCTCTATGAACTGTCTCCTCCCCCTTTTTCAGAGTCTTACAAGCATACTCTGCTCCGCTAACCTTAGACCGACACAACCACACCGAACCAAATTTCCCCTGCCCAAGTGTGGCGCCTGAAACGTAGTCATTCTCAATCTTATTCTTCCTCCCCATTTGAGTAGCAACCTCTATACAACCTATCTTCCTCTTGAGACCCCTTCCAGGTGTGACTAAAGACGAACTCCCACAAGGCGGTGCGGAGGCAATGCCCGCAAGCCTGCTTTTGCAGGAAACAGCAGGTTCATCACTAGCATCTTCTTTGCATCGCTTTTTCAATCTAGTGTAATCTTCGAGCGAATAATGGGAGGTAAGAATTGATGATCGCGAATTGCTCGGCGATGATAAGAAATTGGGTAGATTTGAACATGGGTCGGCATCGCTTCCTTTCCTCTTCTTCCTCATCGAATAAGATTGGCCGCTACGCTACCAAGAAGCACGCCCGAACTGCATGGGAATTGCAGAACACGCTCCTTTGGTAGATTTAACAGGTTTACGCAAATTGGTTAGCTGGTTCCTGTAGAAAATCAGAAAGCGAAAAGAAAATTTAATAACAAGAAAATCCTTTAATCTGCCACTAATAATCTACAAGAACGCGAGAATTAGAGCTAACTAAAGTATTAAAAACATCAAAAACCCAGAAAAGTAAATCAAATTCACAAATAGAAAGAAGAAAAAAAACAATTCACCTGCTCTATATTTCTCGGAAACCAAACGGAACATAATAAAAAAATCCAAATCCACCAACATTGTTCAATTACTATCAGAAAACTCAAATAGAGCGAGATCGAAAATTCCAAATTCGGTAAGAAAATAGCGAACCTTACGCCCTGAACGAACGCCTCTTCAGATTTCAGAGTTCCACAAAGAGAGAACGGAAAACCAAAATTCAGTCAAGGATTGGGTATTTGCCAAGGAAAATCGGTGAATTCCAGGCCAATACGGCGACGATCGAACCTGAAACCCTAGAAATCTCGCATTATTGAATTGGGGAAGATTTAACGTAACGAAACGGGAAAGATAGATAAAGAGGCAAAAAACAAGATGAAAGGGGTTTTAGTCTATGCCTCAATTTACCCAACCGACGTGTCCTTTTTTCCGTCCAGTCGGGTATCCTATCGATAACGTTTGACCCGAGATCCGAATAGGTTTAGCGTTTGGTGATTATCCTGTGCGGGCAGTTGTAGGAAAAAGTTCTTGAGATTGTAGTTCCGATGTTGGAAATTGGGATTGAGTTGTTGACTTTTGAGGTTCTTGTGATTTGCGCCGTTGTTTTATTAGTTATAAGTTATAATAACTTGTGTGACGCTGTAAAGTGGAAAGTACACACTGGGGTGAAGACCGACCAACAGGAGCTTTATTTTGACGCATGTGGGTCGATTAGTGGTTTACACTCGACTCGAGGTGCACGTGAGAAGCATGTACGACCATAGTGGTGTAAAGCCTTTGGGGGGAACTACAGGAATGCCCCTAGAATGACGCCGGGATCGAAGGATTTCTTCGTATATTCGGTGTTCAACGGAGTTTTTCGGTAAGTCTAACCATTACTCAATCGTTTTGAAGCTCTAAAATTGGAGAAAACAGAGATTGGATATAGGTTTTAAAGAGAGAAAGTAGAAAGAGAGAGAAATGGTGGTTTTCGTTCTGGCAAACCTCATCAGCGGTGGTATATACCATCGTGTTTGGAACGAAGAGAAGAGACCAACGATGGTCTCGGAAGTCGGAATGGTGGCTGGATGAGGTTGGGCCACCCTTGCACCCAACTGAGCCCACGGCTCGGCTTGTTTGCCGGCAGCAACCAGCGGTTGCGGCGGCCGGGTGGAGGCAGCAGGCAGGCGGCATGCTCGGTCGGCGCGACTCCGAGCGGTCGGTAGGGGCTGGGACCGGTGGTGCTGGCCTAGCGTTGTTGGCGTCGCGGGTGTGGAACGGCTTGAGGGAGATGACTATACGGTCATCCCCCCAAGCTATATATATATATATATATATATGCTCATGCATAAAAATAAAAAGAGAGAAAAATGGGGAATTGGGCTTGGAAGC
>WUAT03343711.1:0-10549 GCA_010015005.3 Ulmus americana | reverse complement strand
CGTGGACTAATCTGGTTGGTTCTTCTTTGTTGATCATGTCCAGATCCCCGGTTTGCATCATTCCCCCCCCCCCCCCTGAGAAGGATTTGTCCTCAAATCATCACCTACCTCAAAAGGAAAAGTTCTCGGAACATTTCGTGGCTGTGCATTTTCCATTTGCTCAAGCCATTCATGCACTTGCGCCATCTCCGCTCTCAACATTCTTCTCATCTCACCCAAAAGTTCTTCCATTTTTAATTTTGAATCAGCCCCCTCCAACACCTCTCCGGGTGAATTGTTGTTTGACATGTTTGCTGCAAAATAAGGTTAGAAAAAAAATAGGGTCTCACAAACACTCCCTCACGTGTTTCACTCAAAGGATAATTCACTCAATTTTCACTCGTGTTTCACACAAGAAATCAGATTGTGGACAATAAAAAAAAATTGTTTTTTTTTTATTTGTTTGTTTTTTGGGCTTTGTATATAAATATTCAAGATTGACAAGGTAAATAAAAAGGATAGGAAAACCTAAAACTAGAACTAGCTCTAATACCAAATGATATATGAACCACGTTTTTAGGCCTCTTGGACTTCTAAAGATAGCCAAAAATAATTAAATGACTAAATTCAATGTATTTCACATAACCAGCCACGACTATCAGCATTCCCCTATTTAATATCCTTGAAACTCAACAAATTCATGCCCTTTAATGGTCAGACCATGCTGGTCACGTTTTTGCATGCTCATTAGCCTCTTCAATTGTTTTGATGACATGGACTAAGTTTTGATTATTATTTGGGACACTAGGAAGTGACAAAAGGGTCTTGTGCAAATTCAGCTCCATTCCCACATGTATGATCAGCTCCATTCCCACGTGTATGATCAGCATATCCAGCTCCTTGGTTTGAATCAGATCGTGTCGTTCTCCTCCCTCAAAGTTTCCAGCTTTTCCTCGAACCTTTTTTGCATGTCTAGCATTAGCTCCATAGTCGTGTCAGTATTTCCCTTGTATACTTGGATAATCCCAAGGATCTTATCCATCTTTGTTGCCAAATCCCCGCTTGGTATAGCTTGTTCTTGGATTGTTGAGGCATGTGAATTGGTCGATCCCTTGCACTTCACCATTGTTATCTTTCCCTGTAACAGAAGATTCAATCGCAAAGAAAAAGAATTAGAATTCTAAAACCGGTTGAGTAAAACACGAGAATCCAACTCTTATGCTTTACAAAAAATAGCTTTTCGTATTGACTTTCCCACAGACGGCGCCAATTAGATGTGAATAAAATTACACAAACAATAAATTCTTCTTCGATTGCAACTCTGTTGGATTGACTACAAAATCTCTCAAAAATTAGACAAGTAGAAAGAAGAATGAGAATGAACAGCTCAAAATGATCTCTCAATTTCTCTCTAGAATTCTCAAGTAAAAAATGTACTTAATTAATATTTACAAAGAAATCTAATATTTATAGCATAATCAGACTGACAATCATCCTTCGAAGTTCGTCCTCCGCTCTGTCATCCTTCGCCCTTCCTCCTTCGCCTAGGCTCCTCCCTTCGTCAACATCCTTCGTTCGGCATCTATCTTTGGAAATCCTTTGCAGAAATCCCTGGTAAATTGCCCTTCGCCTTCGACCCATTGTCTAACCCGCCGACTTGGTCCCTTTTGAATATATGGACCGGAAGGCCCCAATATCCTTTGAAATCTTCATAAAATTACTGTAATGCCCTCTGCCACATCACAGGCCATAGTTGGCCCAACCACAAACTAATTAAAAATAAAAATAAATCAAATCAAACTGAATAGTTAATTAGGTTTGATTTGATGAGTTCGTTCAAAATTATCAACAAGCGATGGACATGTCAAGTATCCTCCCCCACCAATGTATTGTACGATGAATAATAAATGCCACCAATGGTTGAGCACTTAACGGGTGGATCGGAATTAGTTGGATCATAATTAATGTTGTAACACTGCTCATTCACATATCATATTTATTTAAAGCCCTTCCAATAACCAAATTGTAAAGCAAGCAAAGCACAGGTTGGCAAACAATTAACTAGTTATGGCTTCCATGCCCGGAGTACTCACAGATTGGCCATGGAAATCTCTTGGAAGTTTCAAGGTTCTTTCATTAATGAAACATTTAATCTCTCTCTCACTCTAGTACATTTTTATGTGATTATGTTCCATCATCCCTTATACGATTATCTTATGATTGCAGTATGTGGTATTGGCTCCTTGGATCATTAGCAGCACACACTCATTTCTGTGTAAAGACGAGAATGAGAGAGACGTTACTAGTTTCCTTGTTTTTCCATTCCTGTTGTGGAGAATGCTTCACAACCAGATTTGGATCTCTCTTTCTCGTTATCAAACCGCCAAAGGCAACAACCGAATTGTAGACAAAGGCCTTGAATTTGAGCAAGTTGACAGAGAAAGAAACTGGTTAGCACTATACAAACATACATACATATATATATATATATATTTTTTTTTCGAATAGACATACATATATATATTGGTGCTTGTACATTTGGAATTTTTTGTTACACATATCAATAAGAAATAATCTCAATCAGATTTGGATCTTTCTTTCATTTTTTGTTGTTTTGAATGTGATAGGGATGACCAAATCTTGTTAAATGCAATTCTGTTTTACGTGGGAATAAAGCTAATTCCCGGGGCTTCTAACTTGCCATTATGGAGAACAGAAGGAGTAATAATCTCAATTCTTCTACATGCTGGTCCAGTAGAGTTTCTTTACTATTGGCTTCACAGAGCACTTCATCATCATTATCTTTATTCTCGCTATCATTCTCATCATCACTCCTCTATTGTCACAGAACCTATCACTTGTAAGTTCAAAAGTTAACCTTATCTTTAGTATCCTTATTTAAATTATTTATATAAGTTTATAAATGCTAGAACCATTTTATTTGGAAGCTAAGGTTCTATCTTTTCACATTAATTAATAATAATAACTAATATGAGTGAAAGCTAATTAATGATACCATATCATATGTAATTAAACTATTTGAAGTAAGTTTGCTACCTTATTTGGTAGCTGGAAACTATATTTGAATGCAAGGTCAGTTATAAGGGACAAATTAAAAGTCTTACATGCACTAAATTTCTTTTCGTCTGTTTCATGTGCCACACATGATTGCCCATTGGACCACTTGCGGTCAAAAATAAAGGGCGTGTAAAATCAAAATTGGTCACATAGTTTTTGTTTTGGCGCTTTTTTTTCTTCTTTAAATGCCCCCCTTTATTTGTGAGTCTGCACTTTATTCTCTTAGATTTTAAAATATCGTTAAACTTCTCGAATTTTAGATAAATTGGCACTTACACTTTGCTCAATTATTTTTTCGTAATTTTTTTCGGATTTATTTTGCATCTCAAGTGACTTGAATTATACTTTTTTTTTTATAAAAAAAAATAAAATATATCAAATAATCCTTTCAAATCTTGAAAAAAAATTTAAATATATATAAACAAAAAAATTTCAAAGTTAAATAAAAAAAAAATTTCAAAAGATTATATCGATATATTTTAATTACTTTTTTATAAAAAAAAAAATATATATATATATATATATATAATTGAAGTAACTTGATGCAAAATGTACCGAAAAAAATTAAAAAACAAAAAATTTGGGTAAAGTGTAAGTGTTAGTTTGTCTAAAGTTCGAAAGGTTTAACGACCAATTTAATACTTAAGGAGGCAAAGTGCAAATTTGTTAAAAATAAATGAAGCATAAGAGCCAATTAAGCTTTTGTTTATGTAATCTACCTCGAACGATGGTCTTTTTTGTTGAATAACTTAGTCCAATATACCTTTTAGAAATTTAATTTGTAAGAATATACCCTATTTTTTTAATTTAAAAACATATATCCTTTGTAACAAAATTATATATCCTTTTTCTCAAAATGTTTAATGAAATATTTAAAGTGATTTCATCCTCCAAATTTAATCTTTTGGGTCAAATTGTCCCTTTTTATCTCATAATGTTTTGAAGATTTGATATGTAAAGTTTTATAAATTCAAAGAATTTCTGCAATATATATGTATATGTTTGAAACAAAATAAAAAAGTTTCATGCTGAAATTCTAAACTATAAGTATATACACAAAGTCGGCCTGGTAGTAATTACATGTTATTTCACTAATTTAAAACATTTTTTGTTTCTTTTTTTGGTATCTTATGCAGCTGTGATTCATCCATTTGGAGAGCACATAGCATATTTCATTCTCTTTGCAATACCAATGATAACAACATTGGTTACCAGAACC
Organism: Ulmus americana; assembly: GCA_010015005.3. Taxonomy (NCBI): domain Eukaryota; kingdom Viridiplantae; phylum Streptophyta; class Magnoliopsida; order Rosales; family Ulmaceae; genus Ulmus; species Ulmus americana. The sequence continues at coordinate 6,273 of WUAT03343711.1, read as the reverse complement.
GGATCTATAGCGAGTTTTGTTGGTTATGTCACTTACATTGATTTTATGAACAACATGGGTCATTGCAATTTTGAGTTCATTCCCAAGTGGACCTTCACTATGTTCCCCCTTCTCAAGTACCTAATGTATACTCCCTCGTAAGCTTCCAAATTCTCTCTCTCTCTCTCTCTCTCTCTCTCTCCCTCCTTAATTCTAAAGATCGATCTTTATTGGGAAATTTGATCAAATATACCTTTTGCGGCTTTGATTTCAAAGAATGAACCCATATTCTGAATATGGAAGAGTACACTTTTTTTATGGAATTTCCCATCTTTATTTCCTTGTTTACTATTTAGTACTAGTTCCTCGCTTTGCTGTTTAATTAGTTAAAAGAGAAAAGTAGAAGGGGAAATTTAAAAATATTTAAGAACGGTGACTTATAATGCAATTATTTGTACAGGTTTCATTCTTTGCATCACACTCAATTCCGAACCAATTACTCTTTATTTATGCCACTCTATGATTACATTTATGGTACAATGGACAAGTCTTCTGACTCTCTCTATGAATCGTTGCTGAAAAGAGAGCGGGAAGCGCCAGATGTGGTGCATCTAACACATCTAACTACTTTGGATTCCATTTACCATCTTCAAGTAGGATTTTCTAATTTTGCATCTAAGCCCTATAAATCAAAATGGTACTTGTGGTTGATGTGGCCAGTGACATTGTGGTCACTTGTGTTCACTTGGGTTTATAGTCGTCCATTTGTGGTGGAGAGGCATCGTTTTGACAAACTAGGATTGCAAACTTGGGCAATACCAAAATACACCAAACAAGTGAGTATCTCCAATTGTTTATCTTTAAATATATAGAGAGAGTTAAGGGTTAAATATTATTTGATATTTGAATCAATGTACAATATCTAAAATATCATTCTTAAAATTTTATTCATATTTTTTTGAATTAAAATTTAATGCATAAAAATAAATTAAAAACCTAAAACTATGTATTAAAAATCAAACAAACTCAAAACTAAACAAGTACAAGTTTATTAAAATGTTATTACTATAAATATATTAAAGTGTATTTCTGGATTTTTTTTAAAATTTTGTCAATTATATATTGATTGACTAATGATACTTATATAATTCAATTCAATATAAAGGGTACTTTTTGTATCAATATTCGAAAAATAGAGGTACCTTTTGAGAAAAGAATAAAACCATGGGTACCAAAATTTAATTATGGTATCATAAAAATTAAAATAATGAAAAAATCTATGGTTGCAGTACTCGTTGAAATGGCAAAATTCATCTATCAACAACCTGATTGAGGAAGCCATACTTGAAGCAGAAGAGAAGGGGACAAAAGTGTTAAGTTTAGGCCTCTTGAACCAGGCATGTTTCTGCTTTGTTCTTTATTTAATTGTGATTCTATTTTGATTTCCCACATGCAATTATAGTTAATGTTTAGAATTAATAAAATTGCAGAGTGAGGAGCTGAATAGATATGGTGAGCTTTATGTTCAAAGGCATCCTAAGCTAAAAACGAAGGTTGTTGATGGAAGTAGCCTTGCAGTGGCTGTAGTGTTAAATAGTATACCAAAAGGAACAACCCAAGTGCTCTTTAAAGGCAAACCAACTAAGGTTGCTTATGCTATTTTGTACACTTTGTGTCAAAGGGGAATACAGGTATTTATGAAAACAAACTTGTCTTCACTTTTAGCTGAAATTAAATACTACAAGCATGCATGTATATATGAAAAACAATTCGGTAGTGATTTTTTTTTTTTTTTATCACTACCGATAGTGATTTTTTTTTTTTTATCATTACATGTAGTGATTTTATCAATAAATTTTTAACCACATCATATTTTTCGACGATTTTTGAATATGTTGTTTTCTATTATCTTAAAAATGCTCCTATAAAATTTTGTTATAGTCCGAGTTTTTATTTAAGAGATATACTAAATTTTGTTTTGACAAAAATATATATATATATATATATATATTTTGAGTTAGTATTTATTATATTTTTTAAAGAAAACTCGGAGTACAACAAAATTTTATAAGAATATTTCTAAGAAATTAGAGAACAAAATATTCAAAAATCGTCGAAAATATAATATGGTTAAAAAAATAAAATAAAATAAAAATCACTACTGTCACCATACATATATATCTTGGGGTTTCAAATCTCATGCATTCTTCTTTATCTTCTAATTAACATGTATTGATTGAGCTCATTAATTTCAGGTAATTGCACAACTGCATGAGGAGGAATTTGTGAAGCTTAACACAACACTTGATGCCAATTCCGCAAGCAATTTGGTTCGATCGAGTAATTATTCTCCTAAGGTAAAAAATAAATAGATAAATAAAATAAAAAAAGTAAAAAAGTAGAAACTCTGCAAAATCAAATATTTATCTTTTATGTTCAATAGGGAAAACAATATTGTTGATATTGATTTTTGAAAAACGAACCTTCCATTTATCATAGTTTGATATTTAATTCTTTTTTTTTTTTTTAAAGGATTTTGAATCAATTTTTGTTGACCAGAAATAAATGGCAAAAATATATTTAGGAATTCAAATCAAATTCTCTTCTACAGATCAGTAAAAAATGTTGCATCTTTTCTTCTTACATATTACATCTTAAAAACTTTTTTTTTTCTATTACCGTGAAAATTTAAATTCACTCATTTTTTTATAGCTAAATTTTAAGTTTGATTCGAATTCGTAAAGATATTATTTAGTTTTCAATGTCTATCGCCTCGACCAAAGTTTGACTCGGTATGTACTATGTATTATTTTGATAAAAGCAAGATCTCTGTTTTACAAAAACAATAATATAAAATATATTTACAAGCTTAATTATGGAAATTTATGCAGATCTGGTTGGTGGGAGATGGACTAACAGAAGAAGAACAACTCAAAGCTTCTAAAGGAACAATATTTATTCCCTTCACCCAATTCCCACCTAAAAAAACACATGCACGCAAAGACTGCATTTACCTTTGTACACCAGCAATGGTGACTCCTCCATCTCTAGAAAATGTTCACGCTTGTGAGGTATATTTAAAAGTTTTGGTTCTTCAAATTTTAATTTTAGGCATATTAATTTAATGAATGTTTATTTTTTTTAATTTTATTTTTGTTTGTATTTCTTAATATTATATGTAAAGAATTGGTTGGCAAGAAGAGTGATGAGTGCTTGGAGAATAGCGGGGATTGTGCATGCATTAGAAGGTTGGAATGAGCACGAATGTGGTGATACCATCTCCAATATTGACCAAGTTTGGGAAGCTACTCTCCGCCATGGGTTCCAACCTATCTTGAACGCCACCCAAACCAATTATTAGCTACATGTAGCTATCTATATTGAAATTAATTTACTAATCATTTTCGCTTGTTTTTAACTCTTCCTATATTATTACCAAAAAAAAAAAAAAAAACTCTTCCTATATCAGTAATCTTTCTGCTTTGTCTTTAGGAGCAATTATAATTTGATATTTGATATTTCTATAAGGTTTATTGGTGTCCTGAACTATTACATTGGCAGCAATGTGGTCCCTCAAGTTTGTAATTAATGACACAAATGATCCCTAAACTATGTAATTGGCTCAAATTGTGCCTGGACTTTGTAATTAGCGCATTTAGTGGACTTGCATTCAAGGCTGACACGTGGCCCTCTTATTTGAATTTAAAATATATATATTAAAAATTTAAAGTGTTTTTTATATTTTGGTACATATAGTTTCAATTATTTTTCAAAAAGAACCCAGTTTTTTTCCTGACTTAAGTACCCATATTATTTGTGAAAATTATGTAAGTGTCCTTTAAAATTTAGAACTAAATATTTTTTTAAAAGTAAAACGTTTATGTTTATAAAAAAAAAACAAAAAGATAATTTCATTAGAAATTCTCAAAAAATAATTGAAATTCAAAAAAAAATTGGTCTTTTTCACCCTTTGACCAAAAGTTATTGTTTTTTTTTTAAAATCAAAAATAAATTAAAAAAATAAAAATAAAAATCTCATTACAAACCCCTTTCAAATCATTTGGTATCAATCTTTTTTTTTTTTTTTCCTCCCCACCCTTCTTCGTTTTCTTCTCGACCTCCTCCTCCTCCTTCATCTTCTTCTCCCCTGTTTCCTTTATCCATCTATTTTTTTTCTCACTTTTTTAAATAATAATAAATAAATAAATAAATAAAAAACCCATTTCAAAAACAAGATCTGAAATCCTTTCTTTTTTCTCTCCCCCCACCCTTCTTCTTCTCCACCACCTCCTTCTCCTTCTCCTTCTCCCCTGTTTCATTTCTTCATCTATTTTTTCCACACTTCTTTAAATAAAAAAATATATACCTATTTCAAAAATGGAATATGATATCTTCTTTTCTTTTCTTTTTTCCTCCACCTCCTATTACGAAGCTAAGAAAAAAACAGAAGCACCCATTAAGAGTTGTGGTATTTTATACAAAATCCTATTTTTTAATTATAAAATTATTGGGGTTTTTTTTTTTTTTGGGGAAATTTCTCTCATTAGAATTTTTTGAATTTGTTTGTTTGACTCTATGACCCCTTTAAGGTTTGTAGACTTCTGTTGTTTCTAAGTTAAGTTTCTTAGTTGATGTGTGGTGTTACTTATGGTTTAGTGGTGTTTTTTTAGGGAAATTATTGCTAATTGCAAATTTTTGCATATTTATTCTTTGCTTTTGAACTGATTTTAGATTGGATATGATTGAATTTTTGATGTGTTCATTTGAAAGACCTATATTTATGCTTTTGATTGATTATTGTTGGTATGTTTGCAAGAAATATAAATATTAAATAGCCGTATGAATTGTGTGATTGTTGTTTATAAAGTTTGGTATTTGCTTGCTTAACATAAATATTGTTGTGTTTAGTGATAAATACTCTTAAATTGGCTCAATGTGGTACATATTTATGTGTGTGATTGCAATTTTAACTGTATATGAGTGAAAATGGTAGTATGCACATATGTATGAACTATATGATTGGTGCTTATAGAGTTTGGTTTTTGCTTAACATAAATACTGATGTGTTTAGTGGCAATTACTCTTAAATTGACTTAATGTGGTGTATGTTTTTGTGTGTAATTGCATTTTTAACTATATATGAGTGAAAAAAGGATGGTATGTGTATATGTGTGAATTGTGTGATTGGTGTTTATAGAGTTTGGTATTTGCTTGAATAACATAAATACTGATGTGTTTAGTGACAAGTGTTCTTAAACTGGCACAATGTGGTATATGTTTGCTTGTAAGATTGTAATTTTAACTTCATATGAGTGAAATAGGATAGTATGTACATTTGTGTGAAAGGTGTTCATACAGTTTGGTTTCATGTTAGATGTGAAACATAAATACTGCTGTGTTTAGTGACAAATACTCTTGATTCAAAGCGGTACATGTTTGTGTGTGTGATTGCAATTTTAATTGCATATGAGTCAAAAAAGGATAGTATGTACATATGTGTGAACTGTGTGATAGGTGTTCATATGTTATGGTTTTTGCTTGAGTATCATAACTATTGTTGTGTTTAGTGACTAATATTCTTAAATTGGCTCAATGTAGTAGATGTTTGCGTATAAGATTGCAATTTTAACTTTATATGAGTAAAAAATGATAGTATGTACATATGTGTAAACTGTATGATAGGTGTTCATCCATGCAAGTTCGCGAAGTTCATGATGCACAATGTATCCCATCAAAAAGTATACCCTCACAAGGTTAATGCTTTCCGAGAGAAGTACGTAGTTGAGCTATACGTTCATGGTGATGACAAATGAACGAGGAAGCTTCTTGAACACGAAAAATTATGAACGTATTTGAAGAAAGTTTGGTGTTTTTTATTTGAGTACACACTTGTTTTGTGAATTAAGTTTGAACCTTTGGTACCATGTTCTAGTATGAAAGTGATTGAACTTTTTGGTAGTATGTTCGTTTATGCAACGGATATGTGTGAAGTTTAATCACATATGTTTGGGAAAAATTCCGTATTAACTATTTTATCCCTCTAACGGGATAGTTGGCATTGTGCCAAGTCATTTCACGGTAGGGTTCAATGTTGCGGCCCATCACGTGGGTTCAACATGACAGCTCATTCCTAGGCCCTATGTCATGGCCCATCTTAGGTCCTATGCCAAAGCCTATTAACATCCTTGTTGAATCAAGGATTCCATTCAAGGATTCTATTGTTGTTGTTTTGATGATTTCAAACATTGAGTGAAAAATAATATGGATATATTTTTATTCTATGTGAAAAATATT
>WUAT03343600.1:0-10550 GCA_010015005.3 Ulmus americana | reverse complement strand
CTAAAAAATAAGGGTGGACGAAACGAAGTTCCACACTCAAAGGATGGACGGACCGAAGGTCTGCACTCAAAGGGTGGACGAATCGAAGATTCACACCCAAGAGATGGACGAACCACTTATGTTTACATCCCCAGAAATAGAATATTGTGGAAACATTTATTTAAAGGATGGACACATTCAAAATAAATGGCTTAAAGCAATATTCATCTCAAAATCTGTCTGCAGGTATAAAAGATTGAAAGGCGGAGAAAAAATGGCGAAGAAAGATGAAGGAATCAAGATTTATATATTTAGTTAAAAAGGATTACAGTTACAAAAGTGAAGTCAATTGTAAGAGCTTGGGGGAGGAATTTCTACCCCACGACCTCGAGGAGGAGAAGGTGATCCTCTTCTGGTAGCCTCTTCATGAAGCATCCTTCTTTTGGGTCCCCAATGTCTCGTGGCCTCTAGTTCCGCTTTGTCTTTTTTCTTCTGATTGATATATTCCTGATGCGAAGCTTCTCCGGCGGACTTGATCGAAGCGTCATCATCCAACAACATGCACCATGGTAGACATTTATCAACATCCTCGTCTTCACGGGAATGAAACCTGGAAGAAGTCTTTGAAGGACCTTCTCCAAGGCCACAGAAACGAGCATGGAACGATTGAGGGTTACTCTACATAAATCGGGGAACCCGCCTGTTGAGCATTTTGAAAGTAATGGATTCAGGGGGATTCAGTGGAGGGACTGGGTTTTGCTCTTTGAGGTATTCTTCGGGGTGCTCTACCGAAGGATCAGAAAATATGATCTGGCGTGGGCAATTGATCTCATCGTCAGATAAATGCGCATAAGGGTCTTTGGTTCGCTTGCAACGAAACTGTAGAAGAGTTGGCTCCACAAAGTCTTCATAATCATAATAAAGGAACCAACGTTCATATTTCAGCATTTGCCAATATCTGAATCGACGAAGGTTTGTGCCATAAACACTCCGGTACCCCAATCTACCGGTAAAGTGAAAGCTTCGAGTTTTTGATGAGAAAAAGTTCAGATGAGCATATGATCTTTCGAACTGAGCTCTTCGAGACAGAGTCCAAAATGAGCGTGCAGAAAGCCATGGGGAGCGTCTAACCAGAACTTTGAATTTTGTAAAATTTAGCGATAAAGGAGCTCTGTTATAGCCAAGACGATGTACCCGTCGATCAAAAAGCTTGACCTTAGGAGCTTGGTGCATAACTGAGAAAGAAAATGGAGGAGAATATAAAGATTCATTTCATTAATTGATGGAATTACATGAAAATTCGCTTAAAAGATACAATAAAAGAAAACAGATTTAGGAGGCCGTACCTCCTTGACTAGCTGAAGGATGAGAAGGATCACTTGCGGCCAGAGCTTCAGGAACTCGAGAGGTAGTCACTACTATAGAAGATGAGGATTGGTCCACAGGATCGATCATGCTCTCAGGAATTTGCAACTCGACCAGACCTTTAAGATTAATCCCTGGGCTTGCAACGAGATGAGAGAAATTTACTGTTGACCAAGTCATCGAAGGTCCCAGAGGAGGATGCAGGGATGTCACCGGCTTGAGGAGGATCTTCATGAAGTTTAAGTTGAGATATGTCTTCTTCAATGTCCTCTGTTTCATGCTCTTCCTCCTCATCCTCCAATAATAAGTCGATTTGGAGGCCCTCCTTCTCAATGTAATGTCTTTGAATGTAGTTACCCACCTCCAATTCATTCAAAGCATCGTATTCATCTGTGCCAACAATCGTATGTTTTTCAGGAGGAAGAAGTGTCGTCTCCCATCCCAACCTGAAGCTACTGCAACTGTTCAAAATTCCAATCCTTGAGAAGCGAGCAAAGGATTAATCAAAAACTTCGGTACACTTGGCTTTAATTTTTAGAGCCTCGGAGTCCTTTGCAGCCTGAGAATGAGAAAATTTCAGGTTAAAAGGTGCCTCTGGGAAGCATAATTAAGTTCAATCCTAAGATAAAGTTAATACATGGAGCTCTCCTTCTAATTGTTGCATTTTAGCCCGGAGTTCTAAGTTCTGAGCATCAGCCTTTTCGACCCTTTCTACAGCCAGTCGTCGTTCTTCGTCTGATCTGATTTTTTCTTCCTCAGATTTTCTTTTGGCTTCTAGAGCCGATTATTTCTCTTGAAGAGCCAGTTTTTCTCCTCAAGATCAGAGGATTTTTCTTGAATCAGAGAGGTCACCTTAGCCTTCTCAGCCCCCAAAGCAGTAGATACTTGGTCTTTTTCCTGTTTCAGCTTCTCCGATGCATTTCAGGCGTCTCTAAGTTCATCCTCCAATAGTTGCACGCCTTCCAGTTGTTGGAACACCAGACTTGCAGATAGGATCAAATTATTCCCAATACCTTCAAGTAATCTTCTTTCTTTGCGGGCATTCATCAGAGTCGTAAGCCTTCTAGTGTAAGTAGGGTTGGAGACGCTCAAGACTAAATTTTCATGCTCCGGGGAGAAGGATTCAATCTCCTCCGAGCTAATTCCCATGTCTTGAGCAGGAGCTTTACCCTTCAGAGATTTCTCTGTCACAAGAGAAGCAAATGCGGTCGGTAGGGGGCTAGTCTTCACTTGCTCCAAATTAATTAGTTCTTGATTTGGTGAAGCAGAAGTAGATGCAAGAGGAGCTGTGGAGGATGTCAGGGTTGCCAAAGTTCAAGATTGTTTGCGTAAAAAAAAAAAAGGGTCCATACCTTCTGAGGCCACAGGGTCGGCAGTCTTGGTCTTCTTCTGAACTGCCTCCACCTCACTTTCTCTCTTCCTCTTCTCAGCTTTGGAAGGTTCAGCATCCTTCTTTTTCTCTGGCTGAGAAGGTTGGGCACTTTTAGGCTTTGTTTTATGGATCAGGAATTTGGTGGGAAGGGGTAATTCCCCCTGTTTCTTACCAGCTGCCTGTTTGGTGTGAGCTTTAGGCATGTCTTAGGGAGGAGGCTGAGTCCCAAAAGGATGGGAAGTATTCTTCGGGGCAGAAGAAGTAGATTTTCTTATGACCTCGGAGGACGAAGCACCCTTCGCCGATTTGGAGACAATTTGTCCAACCATCTCCATTGCATGGGAAAATTCTGCAAAGAAAGGTCTGAGGAATTCCTCAATCATAGTTTCAGTCTTCTTAAAATCTTCATTTGATGGAAGCTCTGGATGATTTTCTGCGCCGGAAAAGGCTATAGCCTTCGGGTTACCCAAGTTCCTAGCCCAAGCCTTCTGTTTGAAAATCAAAGATTCTGAGGGAACTCATTACAGAATTTCTTGGCTGTTTCTCATCAGTGGGATATGATTCCTAGCACTATACGCCTGAAGATATGGAGCGCACCTCCGAAGGATAGAAAAACCGAAGGGATTGATTATTTGCCCAAGGTTGATGGCGATGCTCTTGTCTTTGGCTATGAATTTCCAGAGGTAATTTTCCCTCTCATCAGAAGGCTTGAGGGCTTTGGGGTTGTAAATGTTAGAATCTTCCGATGCTGAGAAAAGAAGTTTCGTAGGTTAATCAAAAATTCAGAAATCAGAGAGACAGAAGGAGGGAGATGAGAAATCGCTTACCAATGTTAAAATCTCTGCGCATCGGGAAAAGGGAAGTATTAACCAAGGGAGATTGCCAGTTCCCATTGAGAAGGAAGTAGTGTTTTGGGTCGTAATCTGTAGAAGGGATGCCCATGAAGCAAACCCATCCTTTTCTTCGAGAAAGGAAGTATTTGGGGTTTTTTCCCCGAACGAACTCTAAACCTAAACCGAGGTCCTTTATTAGGTTTAGAAGGACAAATCCACTCATCACAAGAATGGAGTTTCCAGTGAGTTGCAAAAGGTGAATGTCATGGATAGCTAGGAAGTAATGAAAAAAATGGTGGCAAAGGCAATCTAAGATTTTGAAGGTGGAAGTCGGAAACAACGATTGAACCTGGGGGTAGTATCGAGGGGTCAATTTTCCAGTTAGAATATTGAGGCCCTAAAACCTCAAGTTTGCAATCTATAGGAATCTCACATTTTCGGCGAATTTTTCGAACCAGGATGTCATTTAGAGCCACTTGAGTGGGAGGAGTTGCAGAAGGGGCAGGAGAAGAGCTACCCATTTTCGATGAAAATTGGGAAAAGCAAGGAGTGGATTTTGAGAAACTTAAAAGACAGAATATGAAAAAGCTCAAAGCGATAAGGGAGAAGACGAAGAGTGGAAATGAGGTAGTCTGTTGGAAAAGTTTGATTTAAAAAGGGAATAAAAGGTAATGATGGTGCTGAAAATCACAATAAATACGGGAATACGAGTGCGGCCACCAATGTCAGGGCATGATGTCACTCAGATGTTTTTTGTTTGAATTTTCAACTTTTGAAAATCCCCAAAAAAGGGGGCAAATGGGTAGGGTAAAAGTGAAGTTCCCCGCGTAGCATATTTTCATTAGCTAAAGGACAAAAGGCGTAGAAGGAAGATACGAAACGGGACGAAAGTCAATTAAGGCGCCGAAGGAAGATCTGAAGCTTAATGAAGGATGTCCATCTCGAAGGATCGAAGTATTTCCATCCCGGAGGATCGAAGGATGGTCTGTACCGGAGGATTGAAGGATGGTTTGTACCGGAGGATCGAAGGATGGTCTATACCGGAGGATAGTTTCCGTAAGATGAAATGTAATTTAGTTTGTCTATAAATACGAGATACTTGTAATCATTTAGTCTTAACTTTCATTCGGAGAGAAAATCCAAGAATTCTTAGAGAGAGAATATTGTTCGTCTATTTCTTTCTTTGAGAGTTAGAGAGTTCTTGAGTGGTTGTGCACTTGATCCGATTGATTTGCAATAAAAAAGAAGATTATTGTTTGTATTAATTTTGGTACAAACAATTGGCGCTGTCTGTGGGAATTCGCTATGAAAAGTCAGAGACAGCATATCGAGCACAAGAAAATAAAAGATCAGGTTTTCTCATATTTCCTTTACGATTATGTCATTTTTTGCAGATTTCAAAATCGAAGTAATGACACCAAAAAGAAGAGGTTCGGCAAATATCAAGGTTTCCCTAAGCTTAGAAGAATCGAGCAATCCGGAAACATTGTAGATGAGTCAACTAGCAAAGATGAGTCAACTAGCAAAGATGATTCAAGGATACGAAGAGAAGAACAATGCGATTGCGGAAATGATGATAGAAATGAAGAGGATGTTCGAAGAGAAATTCAAAGCCTTGGAGATGGAGAATAACGCTCTGAAAGAAAAAGCTAGAAGGTCCGAGCACTCAAAGACTGAGAGAAACTCAATGAGCCAAAGTCGAAAGACAAAAGAAGAAAGCGAGATAAAGATAGTAGAGAGTAGCACCAAGAGTCTAGAGAATTCAGCGACCTCAAGCTCGAAAACTATCAACAGTAACAAGAAAACTAGTCAACATGAAGAAAAGAGTGCTTCCAAAAGAAAAGAGAAAAAGAAGGAGAAAACAGTTAATTTGATAGAGTTGAATGAGAAAATGATCGAGGAGGTCGTCCGAAGGGTTGGAAGAATTCCAACAGGGAGTCCGATAGATAAGGCAGAAGAGGCTATGAGGGGAATCTCGAAATCACCATTCGCTCAATGGATATTGACAGAAATCAAGCTGAGAAGCTTCAACCCACCAATGTTAGAAAACTTCCAAGGGAAGTCTGATCCAATCTCCCATCTTTTATAATTTAAGCAGAAGACTTCATTGGAAGAGATCACCAAAGGATTAACCTGCAAGCTATTTACAACAACCTTCACAGAACGGGCTCTGAATTGGTTTAGTCAGCTTCCGGAAGGGTTGATATAAAGCTTTAAACAATTTGGCAGAATGTTTTTGGAGCAGTACAAGAGCAACTGTCCACAGCGAATGATGATCGTAGACCTGCATCTAGAGTAGAGGTATGATGAGAGTACAAGACAATTCCTCGACAGATTCACCGAGGTAATGGAGCAAGTACATGAATTAGATTCGAAGCAAGTGGTAAACTTTTTTGTTTGAGGATTAATCAATGGATCCCTAGTTCATGAGAGATTTATTGAGACTCCTCCGAAAGATATGAGCGAAGTAAGAACGAAGGTAGAGGGGATCATCCGAGTGGAGGAAAATAGACAGAAAGCAGCTAAGAATGCGGCTATTGCAGTTGCTCAAAATAACACCCAGAGCAATTTTTCAAAGTATCAAGAAACAACAAATAAACCAGAAGAAAAGTAGCAACAATCTGGAGGAAGATCCGAACAGAAGAAGAGACCGGTTGAAAGTCGAGAGAACTATAGCTGTAATCATCAGAAGAGATTTAAACCGGAGGAAGAAGGATTTGACTACACTTTCATCATTCCACAGGAGAAAATCTATGTAGAATTGAAGGACTAAAATATCTTTCGAACTCCAAAGCCGTATAATGTGCCGAATCACTTGAAAGACCGCAGTCAGTTTTGTATCTTTCATGAAGATTACAGGCATACCTTGGCTACATGCAGAAATTTGTACTACCAGCTTAGAGCCATGATAAGGACAGGAGAACTGCAGAAGTACGTAAAAAGAAAAACTCCAATAAAGGCAACAACACCTCAAACGTGGGGAGATCGGGGAAAGGAAAAAGTAGGCCAGGCAGGGACATCGAAGGATGGAGAAGACCTAAACGTTGCCTATTTCATTCAGCAAAGGAAGGATGAGAAACTCGGAAGATATGAGAGGTTCGAAGAAAGGAGGTTGAAGAGAGGGTTGAAGACAATATCAGTGAAAGGATACGTCAATACAATCTCCGAAGGACAATTCTATCAAGAGAAAGTTCCGATAATCTTTACGGAGCAAGACTTGGAGAAGGTAGACCTTCCCCATGAAAATCCTCTAGTTATCAAGCTCCAAATTGGAGATACTATGGTTTCGAGAGTATTAGTCGATGGGGGAAGCAGCTCTAATATCCTTTTCTAGGATGCATACCAGAAGATGGGATTGAAAGAAGAAGAAATTAAGCCAGTCAAAACTTCTCTACACACTTTCAATGGGGCTAAGGTGAAACCACTCGGAATGGTGGCGTTGCCCGTAAATGCAGCGGATCGAATAGTTGTGGTTCAATTTCTGGTAGTGGACACTCCATCAACTATGAATGTTATTATGGGAAGGGAATGGATTCATTCAGTGAAAGGCGTAGTGTCAACATTGCACCAGGTAATGAGATACTAGTCTTCAGATAGTCTTTATACGATAGAAATCAAGGGAGATCAATCACAAAGTCAGAAATGCTATAGTGCGGAAAATAAAGAGGGAGGAGTTAGAAAGATAACAAGTCACCAGATTGAGAAGTTTAACAAAGCAAAGGGTAAAGAAGACGAAGTACCAGAGGATGACAGCGAGAAATAGCAGTCAAAGGGCTATCTACTAGTGTATCTGAAGAAAGTGGAGGATGAGAAGGATGTTCTAGAAAGTACAATTGAGGAACTGGTGGAATTAACCTTTATCTGGAGGATTCTAATAAAAAAGTGTTGGTAGGAGCCCAACTAACGAAAATCGAAAGGGAAAAGGTGACGGAGTGCTTGAGGAAAAATAAAGATATTTTTGCCTTAACACATTGAGACATAGCAGGCGTAGATCTTGAAAAAGCTAAACATTGTCTAAATATCGATCCATCGCATCCTCCGGTAAGGCAGAAGCAAATAAGATTTGTCCCGGAGCGTAACAAAGTAATAAGTGATGAAGTAGACAGACTCTTGGAGATAGACGCAATCGAATCTTGTCAATGTCCAGAATGGTTCTCCAATGTGGTCGCAGTTAAAAAAAAATGGAAAGTGGAAGGTGTGTATAGACTTCATGAACCTGAGCAAAGCCTACCCAAAGGATAGTTACCCTTTGCCAAAAATTGACCAATTAGTAGATGCTACAACTGGGTATGAAATAATGAGTTTTCTGGACGCCTATTCTGGTTTTAATCAGATTAGGATGAGCAAGAAAGATAGGATTCACAAAGATTTCATCACCGAAAGAGGGTTGTATTGTTACAAAGTTATGCCATTTGATCTAAAAAACGTTGGAGCAACTTATCAAAGATTGATCAACCGGATGTTCAGTAAACATATTGGAAGGAAGGTCAAGGCTTATATTGATGATATGGTGATTAAAAGCAAAAAGTTGAAGGATCATATAGAAGACATGAAGGAAATTTTCGCAGTCTTTCAGAAGTTCCGAATGAAGTTGCACCCACTGAAGTATGCTTTTGGGGTATCATCAAAGCAATTCGTCGAACACGTCGTCAGAAAAAGAGGAATCAGACCTAACCCAACACAAGTGAAGTCTTTATTAGAGGTCGAAGAGCCAAGAACTGTCCAAGACATGCAAAGCTTGGCTGGGAAAATTGTTGCTTTGGGTAGGTTTATTAATAAGATGTCGGATCGTTGAAAACCTTTCTTCCAATGTATAAAGTAGTCTGCATCTTTAGAATGGGGAAAGGAACAAAGCCGAGCATTTAAAGAATTGAAAGATTATTTGAGTACCACGCCAATCCTATCTGCTCCAGAGGATGGGGAAGAATTATTTCTATATTTGGCTGTTTCTGAAGTGGCAGTAAGCTCAGTTTTAGTGTGGGAAGAAAACAAAAAGCAAAGGCCAGTTTCCTACACGAGTAAGATGCTGCTAGATGCAAAAACAAGGTACAACGACTTGCAAAAAATGGTCCTAGCTCTAATAACTGCGAAGAAAAAACTTAGGCATTATTTTGAATCTCATCCTATTACGGCTATAAGAAATTACCTAATTAGGCAAATTCTTTCCAAACCAGATCTTTTCGGAAGGCTAAAGAAGTGGGAAACAAAATTGGGAATCTATGAGATCAAATATATCCCGAGAGCAGTGAAGACGAGTCAGGTCATAGCTGATTTTCTTATGGAAATTCAGTCATTTGAGCCTACAGGGAAGGAACTTGCAGTGCTCCTGAAGGAAGGAATGTGGTGGATTTTGAATATAGATGGAGCGTCGAATTAGGAAGGAGCTGGGATTAGAGTCATCATTGAATCTTCCTCTGGAGTGATCATAGAAGAAGCCTTTTGGCTAGAAAAGCAAATGATGAACAACGAAGCAGAATATAAAGCTATGATCTATGGCTTAGAGCTGGCATTAAAATTGGGAGTTCAAAACTTAAAAGTCCTTCTCGATTCAGAACTAGTATCGGGGCAAGTAAACAAAAATTTTGAATTAAAGGATCAAAGAATGAGGATTTATTGTGATAAAGTGAGTCGGCTAATAAAATGTTTCTGGAGGATCGATATCCAAGCAATTAAGAGAGAGCTGAATGCAAGAGTTGACCAACTGGCGAAGGGAGCATCTTATGGAGAGTATGACAAAACAAATAAACTCATGACTATAAGTGAATATCCTCTAGAGGTTAATATGGTAGAAGTAGAGGATGAGTTAGAATCTAGGATGATGAAGGAAAGCTGGATGGATCTAATAATCAACTATTTGAAAAATTGCAAAGAGCCGGAGGATAAAAATCAGACCAAAAAATTGAGGATTAAGGCTGCCAGATATACTCTCTTAGATGGGGTATTGTATAAAGAGTCATTCTCAGGACCCTTACTACGATGCATAACAGGAGAAGAATCTGAAGTGGTATTAAAGTTCATTCATTCGGGAGTATGTGGGAATCACTTGGGAGGTTGAACTTAGCTCACAAAGCTTCAACGGCTGGATATTTTTGGCCCTACATGATGCAAGATGCCCAAGACTTTGCAAAAATATGTAAGAAATTTCAGAAGCATGGTCCTCTAATCCATCAACCCTTAGAATTCTACAATTCCGTAGTTAGTCCCTGGCCCTTCTTAAAGTGGGGATTAGATATAATTGGAAATTTGCCAACTACGAAGGGTGGCAAATGTTTCGTTCTTCTTGCAATCGACTACTTCACCAACTGGGTTGAAGCCGAAGCATTTTCAGCTATCACTGTCAACGATGTGATCAACTTCATTTGGAAGCATCTAATATGTCAATTCAGAATGCCAAAATTTCTTATGATGGATAACGGGACTTAGTTCAACAATGCAAAGGTAGAAGGCTTTGTAAAAATGTACAGGATAAAGATCAATTTTTCACCAGTCTATCATCCGCAAGCTAATGGAATGGCTGAGGTGACAAACAAGCTGATTGTGGGAAATTTGTAGAGGAATTTGGAAGAGATAAGATGAGCTTGGTTGGAAGAACTCCCAAAGGTACTGTGGGTGCAATAAATGATGAAGAAAAAAAGCAACGGATGAAACTCCTTTCGCACTAGTATGTGGCACTGAAGCAGTGCTGCCAACCAAAGCAAGACTACCAACAATAACCACTTTGATAGTAGAAAATGCAGAAGAGAATCAGAGGCAGTTGGCTAGGAATCTAGATCTCCTAAAAGAAGTTCGCGAATGTGCACAAATAAGGAAAGCTACATATCAGCATAAAGCGAGGGCATTCTATGATAGAATGGTGAAGTTAAGGCGTTTCATCAGGGGAGAATGGGTCATGAGGAGGATTCCGGAGGTGATGCAAAAAGGAAAGTTCAGCGAGCAATGGGAAGGGTTGTTTGAAATCAAGGAAGTACTAAGCAAAGGAATGTACAAGCTGACCAATTTAA
>WUAT03343599.1:0-17589 GCA_010015005.3 Ulmus americana | reverse complement strand
ACAAGACGAAGAAAAAAAAAAGAACGAAAAAAGAAAAAAAAATTAACCCCCGAGAAAAAAGTGCTAACATTTAAAGAGTTCAAGGACGTACAGTGCAAAAAAATCAAAGTTATTGAAAATATGTTCAAGAAATTTAGTTAAATTATTTGGGCAACGAAGAAAATAAAAGGAAAAAAAAAAGTAAAGAAAAGAAAAGAAAGAAAAAAAAAGAAAAAGAAATTTTTTTAACGTCTAGGACTAAATTGTTAATACTTAAAGAGTTCAGGGACCTGTGGTGCAAAAAAAAATTTATCCACAAGAGAAGGGCAATTTTGGCATTTTCAAAAAATTTGAGATGCAATAAGTACCCGATTGTTGTTTTACCCAAACTAGCGGCTCCTTTTTGCTTTTCTACACAATAGGGGTACTTTTTGCCCATTTATGCACCTAGAGGATACCAAAATGCAATTATCCCCAATATAAAGAATAACAATAAAAAATAAAAATAAAAAGTCCATTTCCAAATCAACACAATCAACTCAATGGCTAAACACAATCCAAAATCTATTTTCAAATTCAATATCAAAACTAAATCAAACTAAACCAATCCAAAATCAAAAATCCAATATCAAGAATAATCCAAAAAGCCATTTTCAAATCAATATAATCAACAAAATCAATGGCCAAATACAATCCAAAATCCACCAAATCCAGTATCAAAACTAAATCAAACTAAACCAATCCAAAATCAAAAATCCATTTCCAAATCCAAAATCAAAACTCTAATATCAAAATCAAATATTAATATAAATCAATATAAACCATACTAAATATCAATCTAAAACAAACTAAACTAATTCCAAAACCATCAAACCTATGCCAATATCAACCATATATAATCTAAAAATTCATTTCCAAATCAACACAATTTCCAATATCAAAACCAAACATATTTCAATATCAAAACTAAACCTATTTCAATATCAATCTAAATCCAAAAAAATCAAACCAAATCAAATAGAAACTTATCATAAAAGAGACAAAATGGTGGGGAGGTGGCGGGATGGAGATGTGCGGTGGTGAGCAGCGACGAGAGAAGAGAAGGAAAGAACAGAGGAGAAATGGGGAGAAGAAAAGGTTTATGCATCTTTTTAAGCAGGACCCTATAGTGACGACTATATAGTTAAAATTTCATCTCTATAACCACGATATTTTGTCTATAGTGACGACATATATCGTCGCTATAGAATTTTGTGAGAAAATAAAGCGCAATTTTTTTTCTTGAAAATACAATACATATAGTGACAATAGTTTTGTATAGCGACGACATATAGTGTTATGTGAGAAAATAAAGCGTCACTTTTTTCCTCAAAAATACAAAACGCATAGCGATGACATTTTTGTATGTAGCGACAACAAATGTGGTCGCTATAGAGTTTTTTTGGGGAAATAGCAAGTGAGTCAAAAAAAATTCGCATACATTTGATGTATATATATAATAGCGACTAAGTACCTATAACGACGATAATTATCGTCTCTGTATGCTCCTTTAGTGAAAAATATATAACAAATGACGAGATTATTGTGACGACTTTAAGTATGTAATCACTATAAAATTTATCTATATTGTCGTCGCTATAGCTGACTATTCTTGTAGTGCATATCATACGGAAGCAGTTGCATGTTACTCGGTAAATCCATCGTCGCTTCTTGGCTGTGGATTTTATTGACCTCACTATTGGTTTGGGTGAAGATTACTTCCCACTCAGATCCGAGTGGACAAAATTCACTATCTTCGGATGGTAAAATCCTACCTAAACATATTTCATAAATTAAAATTTGTATCATAAACAATTAACATATTGTTACAATAAAACTTCCTTTGGATGTCAGCACCACACATGCATACAAACTCACTCTGTGTTAAAAAAAAAAAAAATCACTCTTTGTATCTATACATTTGATGAATTATATATCTACATAATACATATATATCAATATTATTGAATCCTTAATTCTTACACACCCCAACAAAACGACGTATGCTTTACACCAAACTAAGACCAAGGTGGAGGTCGTTTTCATCCCAATTGCTCGATGATCTAATAAGGTAGCCTAGGACATATATACTTTTAGAATAAGACTTGCCCTTTTAATATGCTTTTAACGATCACTTTGCTGCATAAGTGGTGATATATATATATATATATATATATATATATATATATTAAGCCAAGGAAATGGATGCTCGTGTTCATTTTTGTAATCATATGGTTATAAGAAAAAGAAAAAAGGTCATAACATACATGTACATGCACATAAAATGGATGCATGTAGCATATATAGTATATTAAGTATAGTACTCTCTTGTAGCTGATGAATATGAGAGAGACACACACACGCAGGGACATCACTGGCAAATGCAATTAAAGGTAAAGCCATCATTGCACAAGTACGTCATCATTGCTCATTTGCCCTACAAATCCCAATATATATTTTTATATATAACATTTCCAATTTTTTTTTTATTTTCTTTTCTTGTTATTTTGATTTGACTACGTTTCGTTGATCTTGAACCAAACGAAACCTCCAGACCTCACTGGGATATATATTCGCACATATAACTACATACAACCTATTACATATATATTAGGGCCATTTTTTATTTTTTTATTTTTTTATTTTTATTATTTATTTATTTTTTGTTGACATAATTGTATCTTGAGCTATATATTGTTCTGTTAACTCGTATATTTTGTTACTCTTGTTTAGTCCTTATAAGTTTTTTACATATATAATAAAATTTTGATGCAAATAGACTTTAAATTATTCAAATTATTGCATTTTGGTCTTTAAACTCTCTCTCTTTTTGGATTCATTTTCTTAAAGGACTAACGAGTAATAAAAAAAAAAAAAAAACAAATTCAAGGACTATTTATACCCAAAAAAAAAAAAAAAATCAAAGTAAAATACTATTTTTCAAATAGTATAGAGATCCGTCTATTTCCATTAATACATGCGTTTCCTGTTCCTCTTCTATCTTCTTGTGAGGTAGGTGGTTTTGTTGTGTGTTTGGATTTGAGTTTATTTGAATTTAGTGATGGAGAGTGTATTAAATGGGCCTTGACATTTCCTCTGCAACGGCCTTTCATGCTTCTGGCAGACACAGAAAGAAGAGAGAGATGAGTTTTGCAAAAAGAAGCAAATTAAATTCTCACCCACCTCTCTTACACAGCCTTTTGATTTGTCTCATTCCATTGTCTTGGTGCTTTTTGTTTTGGGAAATGCCTTATGCTTAACAGTCTCCATGACACTTGAACTAATTTAGATCAACCATTTATTATTATACTCTATTTTCTCTCTCTGTATTTATACATATAAATATGGTGATGACTGTTTATTCTTTTTGCCGTCTCTCTCTCTCTCTCTCTCTCTCTCTTCTCTCTCCAAACAATGAGACCTTGAAGAATACGACGGTCAAAACTACACACAAAAAGGCCATTAATAATGCATGCAAGTTTGATTCATATTTCCATTTAAGACTCATATTTACTTTTTTGATATAATTGTTCTTCAACCAATGGCATCTCACAAAAATCATTAGAGATAGTAGTCAGATTGTCAATCTACCATCACTTTGAGATTTATTTTTATTTTTTGGTGTTCTTTCAATTTGATTTATTTTATTTTATTTGATTTTATTTATTTATTTAAGATAATTTCCATTTGGTATAATGTGTTTTGAGTTAATGACAAAATGTATTCTTGTATTTTGCGTTAATAACAAAAAAAATATCCATATATTTGAGAAACAATGCTGGAGTACCTTTAAAATCGTTTTTAGTACAGTTTAGTACTTTAGACTATATGAAATGACAAAAATAATATTATCCTTATATATAATTTGAAGTGAATTAGATATATTGTATTCAAACAGCTATTTAAAAAAATCATAATAAAATAAAAGAATTAATATGTTTGAACATATGAATAATAAAAACAAAAGCATATTTCAGTTTAAATTCACAAAGGGTAACTCTTGAAATTTTTAAAATATTTTTGTTGGCTTATGTTGACTAAGATATCAAACTATTCCGCACAGTATCTTTCTCAAACATTGGATACTTTTTGACATAACGCAAAATACATGGTATCAAATGGTTATTATTATACTTTTTTTAATTTGCATGAAAAAAATTACTTGTATTTTTAATTTCCTTGAAATTTTAAATTTGCATATATATGCCTCTTGAAAATTTTATTTTAATTTTGTTCAAACAGTTTGTTTTATGCGCTCATAAATTTTAATCTTCACTATATATATACTCATGTAAGAGAACTCATGAATAAAGATTATAATAAATAAGGAAAAAAGATAAATAAAATCTCATATTACTTCAATTTTTTACATGAAAATCTATTTTATTTAGAATATACCATGTCCAAATATTTAGATTTGAAATTTATCATTTTTCAGTCAAAATGACAGGATAAAAAAATCAAGATGACTTATAATTTAGTCATGTAATATGAAATATAAATACAAAAAAATAAAATATGAGGACATCCTAATCTTTTTACTCTCCATACCAAGAAAAGAAAAAATTACCTTTTGATTTTGCAAAAAATGGAAAAGGAAACTTGTTTTTATGATCACACAGTGATTTTCATTTCAATAAAAAGATTGCTTTTGCGATTACATCTATCCAAAATGGGAAAAATAAATGATCACATGTAAAGATTACTTTTTTTTTTTTTTTGACATTCACATGTAAAGATTACTTTGTTGATTGGTTACCTCCCCATTTCTTTGATTCACCATAGATAAAATAAATCCTTAAAACCGTTGTTAGACTATATGAGTTTTTCATCCAAAATCGGTCTTTTCAAGTTTTCACAATAAAGGATATATGCTTGTATTTTTTCATTATGGTGTAATTGTTATTTATACGTATGGTGTCTTTCTTTATTATTTTGTAATCGTACGTTGTTGAATTAATGAATTGTATTTTTCAAAAAAAAAAACTCTTAATTAGACTTCAGGAAACAATCAAATTTAGTCCATTTTCAGCAATTCTTTCAAAATACGTGAATTAGGAGAGAAAACAAATTTTCAACAATCAAATTGAGGGCACATTAGTAGTAAACACAAAAAATTTATACATTAGTGTGTGTGTATATATAGGGTAGAAATTACTAATAAATAATAACTTGCACTCAAAAAAATAATAATAATAACTTTACTGCTATAACCTATAACTTGAAATTATGAAATTACGCATATATCTGCTTTGAAATGATCTTTTTAGTAATTTTATCAGGATATTGCTTTTGTTAAAAAATATATGTCATTAAGTCATTATATGCTATCAGTTCTTATTAAGACATCATAGAAAAATATATCCCAAAATTATTTAAAAATATATTATAGTTTTTGAATTGTAAAAATATATTATAATTAAAATCTTACTTAGAAATTTTATCCTTATATTCAGCGACACATATAACCATAAGACAAATCATATGATGACTATATTAATGGATTGAGAAAATAAAAGATCCATAGAATTAACAAATGAAAATCAAAGGGCCTCATAATTAAACAATTATAATGCTTTGTTAGAAGTAGAATATTTCAAAGGGCAAGTCTTATGGCTCTCTCTCTCTCTCTCTCACACACACACAGAGTCTGCCACTTAAACTACTGTGTGTGTAGGGATGAAAAGGTTGAAAAAGGGTGTACAAACAAACCACATACATCCTAAGAGGACAACCCCATCAACTGACCCTCTCACTGTGAGACTGGAAGATCAAGTACGCTTTTGGCTAAAACTCCCCCTTTCTTTTCTTTCTCAGTGATCTTTTTTGTTTGGGAAGGAGGAAAATGACAGTATAAGAAAGAAATTTAACAAATATACCATAAAAAAGGTCGACTACTAGAAAGACACATATAAATACTAATCTCGGTCAAAAAACAAAAGAAAAAGACATAATAGAGCTAGATATAACAAAATTGTCTATATAAAAACTGTATTAGATAACAATTTGAAATTAAAATGCATTAAACCCACTCTTTTTTCTCACTTTCTCTCTCTATTTTCTCTATGTTTCTCTATTTGATTGAGAGTCACTCTTGAAGCCTGAACAGTTGAATGTTCTTCAAACCCTGCATGTTAGAAAAGAAACCAATTAGGTCAATTGAAAAAAAAGCACAAACTTTTAAGAAATTAATACTCATAGACATAATAATAAAGACAAAACATGTTCAAAATGCATGAGTTTATATTAATATTTATATATATATATATATATATATATATATATGTCTATATGTACATATATACTACTGACAATCTATGAATTAGCAATCGTGCGTTTTGTAATAAGGCTGCATGTGTATAATGCAATATCTGACTGTGTGGCTTGGGTTTCAGTCGCTTTCTTTTTTTAATAATTTTGTGGAAAAAGGAAAGAAAAAAAAAAGAGTAGTAAATTGCAATCAAACTAGCTTGGTATTGTGGTCAACACTCAAACAGTGGGATCTGTGTCTTCATTTTCTTTTTCTTTATAGGAATTATGGTCAGATGAGGTCACTTCTATTGTAAGTAATATGCTCCTTTTTTCTTATTCTCAAACTAATAGGCTATAACAAGATGTGAAAACAAATTATCACCGACATAAACCTACACACAAATCCAACTCAATTTCTTTCCTTAACATAATATATTTTCCTTCTGGATGTAATATATATATATATATATATGTATGTACATGGGAAAAAAAACGTTTACACCCTATATTTTGGTTAAATAACAATGTATATCCCTAGACCAAAACTATTAACACCAATACCCCATTGATATTATTAAATTCTAATAATTTTGAAAAAAAAAAAAAGAAAAGAGAATAAAACACCCATATAATAAAACTAAATAATTTAATTATTATTATTTTGACTGGAATTATTATTATTTAAATAGATATTAGTTAACTTAAAATAAATAAAAAATTAAACTAGATTTAGTATTTCTTAAAGAAGAAAATTAATCAAGTAAAGAAAATAAGTTTCCTTTCAAAAATAATAATAATAATAATAATAATGAGTTTAAAAAAAATTATTTGTCAAATTTTGTAAAAATAAAAACGTTGTTCTTCACATAGCAAAAAAGAGAAGGATAATCTCAATATAAATCTTATATTTTAATAAATAAATAAAAATTCTGAAAATTAAAACACTGGTAAAAATATAATATTAATTTTCTTAGATGATC
Source organism: Ulmus americana (assembly GCA_010015005.3). Lineage (NCBI taxonomy): Eukaryota > Viridiplantae > Streptophyta > Magnoliopsida > Rosales > Ulmaceae > Ulmus > Ulmus americana. The sequence goes on along the minus strand of WUAT03343599.1, from coordinate 10,339 downwards.
AAATTATTATTATTTTTCTATTTTGAAGATAATATTAATATATTTTAAAAACTAAATGTTAAAATCCTTTATTTTTCTAAATTTTACTAATAAAAAGATTCTCAATGTAATTTATTTTGTATTTAGGGAGGTTGGCTTTAGTTTTGGTTCGAGAAATGTTAGTGTCTTTTAACCGGAAATTAAAGGGAGTAAACGTTTTTTTTCTCACTTATGTCAGAAAATATTTTGCCCCAAAAATGCTTTTATTTATCATTATTTCATCAAAATTTAATAACACTTCAAAAAGAAAAAAAATTTGAACATCTTCTTTATTAATCAATTTATCTTATATATTCTCTGATATTTCAAAAAAAGAAAAAAAGAAAAAAAACACAGCAATCAGCTTAATTGAATGATCATGTACTGCAAACGCTAATTAATTCATCATCCAAATATACCCAAAGACTACACATGATCGCAAACATTCATTTTTTTTTTTTTTTAATTTTAAGTTCCCTTTGAGTTTTTGGAAGTTTAGAATCAAACATACCAATTTTTCCATCCTCATATAGAAATTAAGAACCCTAAGAGTGATCAATAGCACGGCGCGCGTCGTCTCCGGCAGCAGCCCTAGGTTGCTGGAACTGGGTGAGCTGCCCAATGCTTGCCGTAGCAGAGACATTCATGGCCAAAAGGCTTGCATCGTAGCCATTTCCGGCATCAAAAGTCCTTATCATTTGCTGCTGATGATCTCTAGGGAAAAGCTGGTGGTGGTGGTGATAGTGATGATCTCTTCCTCCTCCGGCGGAGATCAAATTGATTCCTAAATTTTGATGAGAATGATGGTGGTTGGCGCTGCTTGCCGCTGCGGCCGCTGCAGCTATTAGTCCATGGCCAGTGATTCCCAAGTTTTGGTACTTGGAGAGCTCGGACTTGGCACAACTGAGGTCCACTTGGAGCTGCCGGAGCTGGTGTTGGAGGAGGGAGATAACGCCCACGCAGCCGTAGACAGGATCGCGCAACCGCATATCCGCCTCGTATGCGAGAGAATTTACGGCATCTTCACGCTGGTGAGGGTGCAACTCATTGAGCAACTTGGTAACATTACTTGCGCCGAACACCTTATGAACATTTGCAAATTTTTGAGGCTGGTCCGGCGGGAAGTAGGGCGCGAAAACGCACTCCGGCTGGCACTTTCGCCGCAGAAATTTGCAAGCGGCGCAAGGGGAATTCGAGGAGGATGCCATTTTTTTTGACCTGTAATCAAATGGAATGGAAATGGAAACATTGTTGGAATTAAACCAGACAAAAACAAAATCAAAGTAAGTTTAAGATTATGTGCATCATGATATTTAATAAAGGTTTAGCATCAAGCACAGAAGAAAGAAAAGAATAAAAGTGAGTGAATGATAGATGTAGGAATTGAAGAAATTAGACAATTTAGGGTAAGAGGAAGAATTGATGAACCAAGATTAAAATAGGGTGACGGCTCAATATAATTTAAGAAATTAAGAATTTTCCCAAAAATATATGGTCCAACTAAAACAGGAAAATAATCATAAAAACACCAAAACCAAAAGGGAAAAATCCACATCAAAAGTTGAATCTTATTGCAGACAAGATCTAGGAAAATCATTTGCTTAATTCCTTTACCAAAAGAAATCAAAGCCATTAATTTTCTGTTTTTGTGTGATTTTTTAAAAAGATCTGGTAGAGATGTCAGAAAATAACTCAAATACGCCTAGTTGAACATACTTGATTCTTGAACAACTGATGTGTATCTCTTCCTCTATACTTCCATTTTTTCAGGTGATAGAGCAGATCGGTTTGAAAGGAGAGAGATTTGACTATACCTTAAAATTCGTAGGTTAGTTGGGTAGGGTTTAGAGAGAGAATAAAGTAACAAAGAAGAAAGAAAGAAAAGCGCGAGGTGTAGATTTTCCCATAGCCCGTGGGTTTGAGCTTGAAGGGATTGGATTGGATTGGATCTCGTGAAAAAGGAAGAAGAGATCAAGAAAGGAGATGACTTTTTTTTTCACTGTTTACGATGGAAAAATTAGAAGAGGCAGATCTTAGCTTCAATTCTTACCACCTCTCTATTATTTAAAAATATGAGACTTTTTAGAAGGGGGGATTTTTGATAATTCAAGACTTTCCTTGGGATGGACTAACTTATATATAGTATATATATAATTATTCAAAGTATCATGCATATCTACATATTATAATCATATATAACCCTTTAAACCAAAAACAAAAGAGGACTCGTCTGACTGGTCACTATTGAAGGGGAAATCTTGGGTTAGATAGATTGAAAGAGAAGTCTAAAAATTCTATTCTTTAAATACAAGAATAAAATAATACAAAAAAAAAAAAAAAGGGAAAAAAGTAGTACAAGTTCTTGTAGTCGTGCGGGTTTGCCTCGATTTCTTCAGTCAAACCTAATTTTTCCTTTACACACCACCACAAACAACTAGCTAGCAGCAGCTGTGTGTATAGTTGTTTGATCAGATCTCTTGTTTTGATCTTTAAGCCTTGAAGAAATATATAAAACATGCAAAAATGGTCTTTCTTTTTTGGGGTATCTATTTCTTCGCCGGAAAAACAAAAGGCAGGTATCATGCATATAAACGCATATAAAGATGGTGAACGAAAGGCAAGGCTCAAGGAAAGAAAATAGGGTAAAAACGAGAGAGAGAGAAAAAAAGGGTAAGAGAGAGAAAGTGAGAAGAAGTGTAGTAGAAAGTGTGTAGAGGCTATATCGGCGAAGGAGGGGGAAAGTCCCCCAGAAGCAGAGGCTAAGGAGACGGGAAGAAAGCAAAACAAGGGTAGCGTGGTGAAGTAGTGAGAATTAGGGTTTAGAGAGAGAGGGCTTTGTTTGTTCTTGAGCTCAGTTCTGTTTTGTTTCGTTTGTTGTTAGTGTTATTATAGAGAGAGAGAGGGGCAGGAGGGTCCAGAGGTAGTCTGAGAGTTCTGAGAGATTAATTTTGGAGTATGTGATGATGATGTTGTTGTGAATGTGAAATGACCCATCCTCTTCTCTCCATCCTCTATTCTATCTATCTATCCCCCACTTCCCTATACTACTTCACTATCTGTACCTACCCAATTTGTAGCATCTTTTACCCTCTAATATTTGTCATTTATGACGCCAAACTAATTGTGTTTTGAGGCTCATAAGACTAATAATAAAGAACACATGTTTGATAGCTTATGTGTGAGTGACAACACAACAACTACCCCTCTTAACCATTTATATATATTAGTGTTTTGGTAAAATTATGTAGCCAAAAAGCTCTTAGAGTCTTAGGGCCCCTTATTTGGGGTTGACTCTATACCTGTATAAACAATTGTGAAAATTTTAGTAGTTTAAAGTGTGCAAATTAAATTGCTTATATTCTCTAACAACCAGAACAATTCAAAAATAAAAAAATTGTGGCTATTTGGCCAAGTTTTGATAGTTCAAGGATCCACCATTTGCCAAAAACATTTACTTAGGGTGTTTAGAATTGATTCATCAAGAGACTACTTGTCGCATTTTATATACACACAGTGTTTGTACAAAAGGAATCGAAATTTATTCTTATCGATAGAAATTTCATTAATATTTTTTTAACTGTCATATTTTTTTAACAATTTTTGAATATGTTATTCTTTAATGTCTTAGAAATATATACCTCTGTTGATGCATTTTTTTGCTCAAACTAGTCCGATAATGGTTCCGGTAGTGTCCAGCAAAAAAAAAAACAAACGTGTAAGCAGTTGAAGGCAATCGCTCTAATACCTAAATAAGTGCTTGGATCAAATGTGCGTTTAAATAGAGTCTCTCTTAGTGAGTAGTGTTTGCATACCTTTGAGAATGAAATTGTGCAATTTATATAGTGTTGGAGATATTTGTGCAATCAATTGGCATTAAATACGTTTAATGTTGACCTCCTTCAAAGAAACCTTTAGGAAGGTCCTAGGAAAGTTCACACATAATTGAATGTCATTGTTTTTGGATTGGAGGGATTGATTGGCTATTAATCAGCATATTTATTGCTCTTTAAAGCCATATTAAGTGCGCTCTGCATGTTTAAGGAAGGTATTTGTCTCATTAATTCTCCTCTACATTTAATAAAGGAAATTAGAGAATTATAAGATTAATAATGATTTCCTTAATTGAGAGCGCCGTCATCAATATGGCAGCTGGTTGTCCACTTGAAGAAGCACATGTTATAGCAAAACTCAGTATCAACGAGCTCTCCATCAATTTGCATTTATTTGGCTTTTGGTCAGCGCCTCATAAATGGATTTTGCTTGGTACCAGTCATGTGCTTGGCGGTGGGAAAAACCCTACAACTTATAAAAATGATTTTGTAATTCGAGTTTTTCGTTTATGAAATGTATAGCTCTTTGTACTAGCCGCAAATTTTAGTATAAGTTATATTATAGTCAATACAAATATTTTATATCTCTTAAATGAAGACACAGATTAAAAAAAATTGTAGGGAGATTTCTAAGATAATAAAGAACATCATATTCAAAAATTATCAAAAAATAAGATGTGATTGAAAAGATATTAATGAAATTTATATCAATAGGAATAAATTTCAATTCTTAGAGTACAAGCACCCAATATATATGAAGAAAAAAAAATTCGATAGTAATTTTTTTTTATCAATACCGGTAGTGATTTTATCAATAACTTTCTAACCACATCATATTTTTCGACTATTTTTGAATATATTATTTTCTAAATTCTTAGAAATATCACTATAAAATTTTGTTGTTATCCGAAATTTTTTATTTAAGAGATATAATAGATTTTTTTATTAAGTAAAAAAAAATTATGATTAGTATCTATTATAACTCTTCAATGAAAACTCAAATTAAAAACAAAATTTTATAGAAATATTTATAAGATATTGAAGAAATACATATTCAAAAATTATCGAAAAATGTAATGTGTTATTAAAAAATTATTAATGAAATCACTACCCGTAATAATAATAATAATAATAATAATAAAAAAAAAATTATCATTGTAGAAGAATCTATATATATATATATATATAACCAAAACCTCAAAACCTAATTCTAATTAATAGTCTTAGTATTTTAAATAAATAAAAACATGTATATGTGTATATATCAGAGCAAAAGTAATCATTTTTCTCTGTCCAAAATTAGGTAAGATTCAATCTCGACTATTTAAGTACAAGGGTAAAAGATTTTACCTATTACCAAAAAAAAAAAAAAAGGGTAAAAGATTTTACCAATACAACGTAATTATTGTATGCGAATATAGACAATTTCAAATGAATTTTAAGAACTAAAAACAGAATTATCAATCAAACATGTTTTTATGTTTATGTTTATTTTATTTTTTTCTATTTAAAAAAAAGGTAAAAAATATCAGAACAGACCCTGATTATTTTTCTAATCTTAACAAAAAAAAGAAAGATACTAAGTGATAAAGTTTGTGTATTAATTTATCTCTGTTAAAATATATAATAACATTTAACAAATATATAAGGGGATATAACGAATAGTCAATAATGATCAATTCTAAGTCTAGTTTAGTTTGATTTTAGGATCTAAATTTTGATTTGACTCGTGGTTTACTACTAAATTATATATATATATAATAATTAGCATTTTATCCTCAAAAAATATATTAAAAATGTATCATGTTTTTGTTAATAATATATTTTAGAACAAATAATAATAACATGACTAACTAAAAAAAAAATGATTTGGCTATTTAAACCAACCAAAAAATGAAATTATAACAATAACCTCCAATTTCTTTTTGATTTATTTACGGTTTAAAATTTTACTTTCTTCATATTCTTCGTCTCTCTAGCCCGCCTTTATAATTTCTAACCACCCTTGCAACTTCTGACCGGCATCGGCATGAGCTCGGTGCGACTGCACAGTTGAGCCCCATTGGGGGGCTCAACTATGCAATCGCACTAAGTCGTACAGGAGTCGGTCGAAATTGTCTTCTTCATCTTTCTCTATAGATCTGCGAAGAACAACCCGTCTCCTTGCTCGTCTTTTGCTCAGCAGCCTCGCCTTCCACCGCAACGAACAGCCCGACAAACTCAGCCGCCCAAATCGGCCATGGCGCAACTGCCTCCCACTTGCTCAGCCTTTAGGAGCTCGGTTGGAGGGCAACCTTAAGCCCGTACTGGTGCTGACCATTGCTTTTGAAATTTTTATTTATTTTTAATTGATTTAGGATGTTACAAGTGCATTAAATTATTTTTAAAGGTTATGGGTTTTATTTATTTATTTATTTTTGTTGGGTTTAATAAGCAATAGGCTCGCAAAAAAATCAAATTTAGATTATGTCCAAATTCATAGCCTATTATATATTGTTGATACAGTTTTCTAACCCAAAAAGAAAGACTAGGCCGCTAGCTAATCTAGGTGGGTTGGTAGCTTTAACTGTAGGTCATGCTCGTTAATCAGCAAAACAAAGAACTTGTAAGCAACCGAAGGCTATTCTTCGTATAATGCCTAAGTCATTGTCTAATTTGTGTAAATAATTTGGCAAAGTCTCTCCTAGTAAAGAGTTTTTGCATAGCTCTTTTGAAGAAATGATGGGGTTTATATAGTCACCAAAGGATATCCTTATGATTAATGGGTGCATTGAATGAGTACATCTCCATAAATCAAGAAAGTATTTGCCTTTTCGATTTAAATTGAAGATTTCCCTTGATCTTGGAGATCTTAATGAATTGATAAAGTTTTTGACCTTCCTAATTTAATAGAGGTAATCAAGGGATGATTGATTTTCCTTGCTTTATGAAATTTTCAGAGTTTGACTCCCTTTTTGGACCTCTTAAGCACGAGAATGTCTTGATTATGGACTTAGCTCAAAACCTACCAAGGTGATTTGTCTCTTATCCTTAAACTGCTCAGGTTGGCACCTAGGTCACCTCTATCAGGTCGGTACCTATATGGTCACGTGCTCAGTATCAAGGAAAAATTCACCCTCATCTACCCCCAGGTCCCAAGTTGACTGGTTGGTACAAGACCTTGGTTGGTCCTCAAGTCAACACACGACTTAGAGGTTTTGACATTGGGTGACGTGGAACGTTGTAACCTAGCTTGTGGTAGATCCACATCCTTAGTACTTTAGTTTGTAAATTTGGTAGGAAGGTCAAACATGCCAACTAGTTAAGCTTAGGTTAGACCTGTCGCCTAATTTAGCTAACCATTTATCTATGTTAGTGTTTTGGTAAAATCATGGAGTCGAAAAGCTCTTGGAGTCTTAGGGGTCTCTTCGTGTTGACTTTTCTACCTCTATAAACAATTATGCAAAATGTAAGGCCTATTTGGATCACAATTTTGGATGATTCTAAACATGGTATTCTGAACAGGATATGTGAATAGGCTGTTTGGTTGGCACAATATTCTAAACAGAGTATTTGAATATGATATGTATTTCGTACAGTATTCTGAATAGACTATTTAAAAATTTTCAATTATTTTCATTATTTAATTAGATTAATTTAATTTATTTAGTTTGTAATTGGACATTACTATTACTATTACCATTATCATTATAATTACAATTATTTTACCATTACCATTACTAATGTTGAGGTCAAAAACTAGCTTAGCCCCAAGATGCCAATTGAAATGCCCCATAGCCCATCTTGTTTGGTACATTAAGCTCGTCTAGGCAATTGGGCTTGGCCCAATTGCCAAGCCGATGTCCAAGTGCAACCTCAAAAGCTTGCTTTGCCAGCAAAGCTAAGACCAAGTTCGAGGGACGTTGCCCTCAAACGTTATTCTCTCACCTTTTTCTCCAAGTTAGCATAACCAACCCAAAGAGTCTTCCCTAACTCGGGGTCACCTCCTCGAAGGCATTGAGGAGAAAGCTCAAACCCTTGGCCTATAAATAGACCAAGGTGACTATCCTTTAGGGATATGCTCTCATTGACTCTCACTTTTTAGAATCTTTGCCAAAATATTCCCTTAACCATTGCTTACTTGCTACCTCACCTCTGCCTAATCGCCTCCATACTCCATCGATTACTTTCCCCCACTTCCATTCATTTCTCCATTTGCAACTGGGGTGACACTGCCAAGTGGTTGACTCTGCTCATTCTTCATCAGAAAACACCGTTATCACTGTTATTTCTTCCATATTATAACTCTATTTCATTATTCTTTTTTATCTTTTCTTGTCATTTATTTGATCACTGTATTAATATGAGCATCAAAGTGACTTTGGCCGGCACCACCCTAGTGTCAAGGTTATTACTGTTCACATAATTTTCTTATTTCTGGTTGTCGATGCCTTAGAAATTCAATTGTAGAAATCATCATCTACAACTATTACCATTACAATTACTATTATCATTTTCATTACCATTTTTTGTTGTTGATTTCTTGCTCGGTGTTAAATCTCAGCTCGGTACCGCTCTTTCACCTCTGTATGTCCTACAAGAAACATCATTGTAAGTGGTTGAATGGCTGCTTCCTTAGTAGTACTTCAATGCTTAATTCAGCTAACGTGACTTAAGAAATAATTCTACAACAGAGTGACATTGAGAATGATGAAAACAACATACCTTGCCCCCAAATGTTTAAGGTATTTATAGCAATCTTAGGTAGCTGGAATTGTGAGGTCAGCCAATGGGATAATGCCATAGCAAGTGTCATTTTTTAAGGATAAGGGTGTGCACTAGTTTTGGTGAAGATAGTGTCCCAAGATGTTGGTGATCCTGGTACTATCATAACATACCATTTTGTCGTCTTTTGGAAGGCTTCTTAGATCTGAATTGGCACCGGCATTGGTATATGAGGGGTAGCGTCTAGTTGGTATTGTTGATTACTTTTGAGCGAGTTTGTCTCGGTGCAGACCTGTCCTTCTTTCAAAGAGTTACTTGCCCGCAGAAGGTCCTTTATATCGGCATGCTCACTTTTCACGTGGTCGGCATGTTGAGGACAAATATCCTTCAATACCATTATCGTTACAATTATATTTACCATTATCCTTATTAATTTTCTATTACGATTATGATTACCAATACCATTACAATTACTATTATCACTGTCGCTAATACCGTTACTGTTACCATTATCATTAGTTCATTACAATTATCGTTACCGTTATTATTATCATTCTCGGTACCATTAACAATATTATTATCGTTATTATTACTATTATTATTATTTTGGATTATTTTGAATAGTGACTAGTATTCAAAATAAGTTATCGTGAATGGAAAAGTAACCACTTCTTTTTGTTGGATCAGTATTTATAATTTCCAATAGCTTATTTTGAAAAGGAATCCAAACAGGCCATAGTAGTTAAAAGTGTGGAAATTAAATTAGCTTTTTTTGAATTTATTTCATAATTTTTTGATTTAAATTAGCAATTTTAAAATATAAATTATTTGGTAAAAGATTTCAAAAGTAATTAGTATATAATCTAATAAATTAATTTTTATAACAGTTTTAAAAAAAAATCCAAAAATTAATTTTTTTTTGCTCATCACAACCACAAAACTTAAATTTTTTTTTTTAATTTTTAATTTTTAATGTTTTTTCAGAATATCAAAACTTCAAATTCTTAGGAGTACAAAACTATCAAACTAGTCCTAAGAACCATTTACCACAAAAAATAAATAAATAAATAAATAATAAAAATTTTAGTGCCATTTAGCCAGTTTTGATAGTTCAGGGATCAATCATTTGCAAAAAACACTTACTTTAGGGTGTTTAGTAATTCAAAATTACTTAAATGAACTTAACATATATATATATATATATATATATATATATTAACAAAGCCTAATTCTAATAATCTAATAATCTTAGGTTTAAAAATAATAATCTAATGCTCTTAATTAACTAGGGGGCAAAAAGTAAAAATTAAAAATTAAAAAAATTAAAAATAAAAATTATTAGTACAAACATAATCCTTTTCCTTTCACTAACGCTCCATTTGGTTGGAGGGAAAGAACAGTGGAGGGAGAGAAAGATGGATGGAGAGAGAAGAATTCCACTGTTTGGTTGAAGAAGGAAAGAGGAGGGAGGGAGAGTTACTCTCCCTAGGGCCCACAAAATTAAAGGAAATGGCTTCCTTTTACTCTTGGACGGATTGGAGTGGAAGGAGAATGTGAATTTAGAAAAATTACTATTTTGCCCTTAATTCTTTTTTTTTCTCTTTTTTTTTTTTTTTTAATTCGTGATTCTATTTTCTTTTCTTTTATTTATTTATTTATTTATTTATTTGTGATTCTATTTATTTATTTATTTATTTTATCTTTTTTTAAAAAAATTATATTTATTTTTTCTCAACTCTTTTTTATTACTTTCCTTTGTAATTTTATTTTTTAATTTTTGTTTACAA
>WUAT03343488.1:0-10550 GCA_010015005.3 Ulmus americana | reverse complement strand
AGTTAATGCAAGGTTTAGAAAGAGAAGGAGCAGGGGGAAAAGGAATGTCAAAGCCTGATGGAGCTGTGTAAAAGAGAAATTAAGTCAGATAAAGACCATTGAGGATTGAAAAGAGAAAAAAAATTTGAAGGATGTTAAATTTTTACCTATATTGAAACCCTTGCGTAAGCCAAAGATTTCCTAGTCCACCGAAAAAGATGCCCATTTCCCAAAAAGCAAGTAGAACGATTTAATTTCAGGGTCTTTATTCGAAAGGCCGATGAACCAAACCCAATTCTTTTTTGGGGTAAGATGATAACACAGATACTTTTGGGCTTCGCTAGACCAAACTCTGTTAAAACAAAATAAGAAATCTTCAATGGTCAACCTGTAATCTTTAATCAGTGACAGACAGAGAAATTCGTTGATTAAGCTGCAGGTCATAAATGGAATAAAGGTAGTAATCGAAGGGATGTAAGGGAAAACATATAAGTTGGAGGTGAGGTTTACTCACAACCAAATAGTTGAGAGGGAGAATCAATGGCTTTTCTTCCCAACCTTCATAATTTTTTTTGTCAAGGATTTCCAAATAGTAGTCCACTAGAATCTCACATTCCTCTTGAATTTTGATAATAGCTGGAGGGACAAGAATCAAAGAAGACGCCATAAATTGGTTAAAAGATGAGATTGCTGGATGGATGGATTAAGAAAAAGAAGAGCTTGAGAAAAAGAAGGTTTTCAAAAAGAAGTTTTTGAGCTTTCAGAAAGATTGAAGCTGAGAAATGAAAGTGAAGAAAGCAGTGGGGTTTTGATGAGATATAGGTTTTCCCCAGTAAATGAGAATTTTGTGACGCATGCATTATGCAAAGTGGCTAGAACTGGCGTATGAAGAAATGGGTCTTCTACATGTGGTGGCCGTCAGAATTCGAAAGGACATTTGTTTTATCTTTGAATTTTATTTAAAAATTCGTAAGATAAAAAGGGGGAAATGGATTGGCAAATTATGACAAATCATGTGGCAAAGGGTATTGTGGTAATTTCATGAAGATTTTAAGAATATTTGGGCATGGAGACCCATATTGTCAAAATAGCCCAATGCGATGGATCTGAGACGAAAGGCTCTTCCGGAGGAGCCTAGTGAGGGAACCTTGCGAAGGCGCCTAGCGAAGGACTTTATGTGAAGGATTCTTCGCTAAAGATAATGTTTAGAAGATAGGCTTCCAAAGGACTAAAGTTGGTAGAATTTTGTTATAAATATTAGATTTCTTTTGTAATTTGTGATAGAGAACAATTTTAGTGAGAATTCTAGAAAAAGATTGAGAGATCATTCAGAATTGTTCTTTCTCATATTTCTTTTTGTCTTGCTTGTTCTTGAGAGACTTTGTATTCAATCAATTTGAATTGTAATCAAAGAAAAGTATATTGTTTGTGCAAGATTATACACATCCACACCCTTAAATAATTATCACACATTTATTGTCAAATTCAATTCTAAACTTATATGCAACCTGTTTATTCAAAAGCAAATTCATTCACTAAAGGCCTCCTTGAATTCACTTTCGTTTACTGCTTTTCGTTTCTTAAAATGATAAAATATGTTTTAGACAATCTCCACCATTTGATTTGTTAAAAAATAAAAAGCACTAAAATAATCATCCACCGTAGACAAAGCATACTTCGCAAGAAAATAAAAAACGCTAGAAACTAATAAGATCGTAAGTACCAAAACACATAAAATTCAATAACATTTTCCTGATAAGGTGTCATACTTATTTACATGAATGCAAAAGGATGAACAAATTAAGCTCAAGTATATAATTGTTGAATCAAGAATTATTGTCTCCGAGAATTAAAATAGGAAAATCTCAACTCACAGCATCTATTTGAGGACAGTTGCGAATCCATCAGCAACCGAAGCTTTCAATGAAGGACAAACTGGTGCATCTCCAAAGAATACATCAAAAAGAGAAGAAGTCACATTTCCAGATTCAATTGTAGCGTCCACGCTAGAGGGGAGCCTGTTTGATGAAACAGAAACCTGAAAATCACAGCAAACATGTTGAGATGTGAATGTAGACAACGAAATGCAGGAAAGTGGTAGCAAGAAGCATTATAATATTAGATGTTAGGGGAAGGATAAATAATTTCCTTGTAGTTAACTTTTTGCAAGAAAATCCATGTTTGGAATTATATCATAGAAATCCTTTCGATTTTGAAATTTTTTGCAAATCAAGTAAAAAGGAAGTTGCTCCCGCAGGGTAGTTCTTATATTCATATTGCATAACACATGAACTAAATTATGAGATATCTTGGTCTTTTTACCCGTTAATTTTGACTGAAAAATAGTAAGAAAGTATACACCCGTTAATTTTGACTAGTGATTCCGGCTTCATGTAAGCAAGTTGCAGAGTACAATCCGAACTGAGGATGGGTTTTTGGAGTTAGCTCACCCTCGCAGGATTGCGACCCTTTGTCCAGAATAGTAATAAAGTATACATTTAATAAATTTTTTAAATCAACGTGATAATATATTAAACAACAAGGATTTTCATGCAATAAATGCAAACTACAGGGGATTTATTGATCTTTTCCCTAGATTTTATTTATGATATTTAAGCAAATCAAAAAAGAGAAAAAGTAAAGACAACAAAAAAGAGAATCATGTAGAGCCGGTTTGGATTCACTTTTGGGTTTTTTAAGCAAATCAAAGGGCGGATATATTCAAAAGATGTTTGAAGATAATCCCCACCCTCTGGTTTATTTCAAAGAAACAACCAAGGAGGCCCTTAAAATAGGCAATAGTTAAAGAAAAATGTTATGGAAGTCAAACTTACAATCAGTTTTGAGGTGTCTAGCCATGTCAAGAATATGAAACTTCCTTTCTTAAGGGGCCGCTCTTGGAAGATGCTACGGAATGTGGACAAAGCAGATTCATCAGCAGGAGTTGGTGATTTGATTCTTGGAGAAATGGCATCATCCAAGGCATTCCAGAAAGTTTTACCATCTACATCTCTGACAAGAACAATCTGTAATGATTTCTCCAAAGGTGCTACAAATAAGAAAAAATTAAGTCAGCAACACCTCATCTTCTCTCTCCATTATGAACATATTTCATTATTTACCTTGAAAAACCGATCTGAACAAAGACGAGTCCTCTTGAATTTTAGTAGCAGATTGTTCTTTCCACGAGTTCAATTCACTCAACACAGAAGGGTTTACGTATAGGCCTGCAGCGTAGACCTTAACACCAACAATTGCAAAAACTTTTTCCCTGAATCCTGAAATTGCTTTCACATTAGCTATAAAAGTAATCTCGTAACCTCTTAAGAAAACAGAGGATATTTTTAAAGCTGAAATGGGCATCCTGTATTTTCTAAGTTCAGTTCCAGATGAGTTTTGAAACTAAAAATGCAATAGCTTCTTTTTGATTGTATAGATCAGATTGAAAACAAGAGGAGCTACTCCTGGATAAACCATAGTCTGAAGTGAATTATAATAACTAGGCTCGGTTCATTCAATCAATCCCAAAAATTTTATGGAGACTGACTTTCTGATAAATCCAATGCTTTAAGAATGTATTGATCACTAAGAAAATGTGCCTTCATAAACAAGTTATGAGATGAATGACATCAATTTTTGCATCCAATTGAACACAAACAAGCCCAGCAAAAGATTATGGTCAGCTAATACATATAGATAGTTCGCTACAGGTGTTTTTAACGACAAGGTGTGTATTCAAAATAAGCCATTAATTCAACTAATCTTTATGTTTTATTCCATGTCTTTGTCCCACTAATACATTTCGTGGGTTTACTTTTTTTAAAAAAAATGAGGAAGACCATTAAATGCAAGAAGTAACGACCGAAGTTTGAGCAATCACAAAATTTTCACATTGGGTACAACAGAAGCGATCCACCCAAAAACGAGAAAAGACAGAAACCCAACCGCCATATAGATTGCCAAATCTACCAATGTTTTTTAATATAAGCTTTATTGGTATATAAGAAAAGTAAAGCACGCAATCCGCTAAATGGTAATACTGCTTTAACAGAATGCAATATGATAATATAGCAGCTGACCAGTTCCAAGCAATGATAATGAACTGGAGCAACCCGGCAAACTCAAAGTAGTTTGAAATTTCACTTTGGTAGCAGGTTCCTCGGCATACTCTGCACTTCCAACTGCAGTAGTGATTCAAATGGGTAAATATGTTAGACCTTGGTGTTATACCTCGAATGGTTAACAATAGAATGCACAAGATAAATTGAAATAAATCTCCAAAACGTCCTACTCGGTAGGACTTTCAAAAATAAAATATTTAAAATTCTAATGGAATAAAAAACATCAGTTAAGGGCCTTTAGAAATAGAACAATAAAATAGAACCGAAGAAAGAAGTAAAGTTCAAAAAGTAAAAAGAAAAGAAGACTAAGAATAAACAATTCAAGAGTTTCAGCTTTACTAGGAAATGAAGCATTAAGGAAACTGATAAACCCCTACCCCATGAAAAAGCTGGAGAAAGTAGACTAACTTTACTCACAGTTGTTTTGGTTTTGTTTGTGGCCATATCTCAAGTTCCCATATGCAAGATAGCAATGTCAAAATAAGTTTCTTTCAAATACTCCATTCAAATGTTCGATCCTCAAAATAGAATGTAACAAGATAAATCGAAATTAAGCACGAAACAAGGACGTAAGGTATCATACAAAAACAACTTCATGAAAGAGCCAGAGAAACCAAGCTACTCAGGTCACACATTTTTTTTGGGGCAGTATCTCAAGTTTCTATTATAATATTGCAGTTTTAAAGATGTAAATTTTTGGGATAATTCTCAAATTCCAAACCAAATTCAACAAATTTCAAACCGAATTTAGCTATTGTCACCTAATTATTCTAACTATTTGGTCCAAATCTTGTTCAAGTTCAACAATTATAACAATATTGGTCTAAGCCATAACAAAATTGAAACAAAGTAGGCATGTATAAGAATTCTATTGGTTCTCTAGCCAAAATGTTTCACTCTTAATGCTATAAAATCTTAAGCAGACACACATTCATCAGATCCATTTCTGAAATAGAAAACTAAATTGCAAAATTCAAGCATTTTCAGCTCAAAACAGATATTGGGTTCAACCCAAAACACCAAATAACAACCCATTAATATCTAATCATTCAAATTGTTCAGCCATAACTTCAAATGGAAAAACAGAAACAATATACGAAAAACCCAAAAGGGTTACTGGGAATTCACCTGAAGTTGAGGAAGCCTTCAAAGAGAAATGGGTTCGAGTTCTATTATACTTGCACAGAGAGAATTGGGATGAAACAGAAGAAGAACGGGTTTTGCCCAAAACTAAATTCCGATTTGACAAACTTCCAGGTAAACAAATTCTGGTTTTGGAAATGCAGTTCTTGGAGATACTGGTAGAAGTTTGAAGCCATATTGGCGAGAAATTTGCTTCAACTCCAAACATTTTTTCTACACTTTTAGGAACTGGGTAAGTGATAATTTGAGATTTGGGTTCGATTTTTTATATTGAAAATAAAAATCTACGAAGAAAGAGAGTGAAGAAATGTAGATTTCTGTTAGCTCAACGGTGTTAATGTCAATTCAGCCACGTAATGTGTGAATCTAAAGAAAAGGGTATGGTAATGGACCAGAAAGGCCATGTCAGACTCAGATTGCATTTTGCGTGATTATCTGGGTTGCAGTTCTTCTAATGCTCGCAGTTTTGTTTTTCAATTGGCTCCAATGGTCTTTATACTATTTTACAATTTCTCCTTTATTTAAATTTTTTGACAATTAAATTTACTAATGTGTTTATCAGTATTTCTAGAAAAAACTACTTCCTACTTTTTCATCACAATCGCCAATAAGATAACAATCGGAATTTAACAACTTTTTTTTTTACAAAAAAGAAATAAGCAATGTGTAAAATAGACAAACAATATAAGACATTTGAGCTAATTAATAAAAAAAGAATTGGGAAAATTAAATTTTGACAATTTGCATCCAAACAAGTAATAATTCAGAATTTTTGTTCGTGCTAAGTAGGGGTGCACATGAGTTGGGTTAGACGGAGTTTTGAAAAATATTAATTCAACTCAATAATAATTAGTTTATTAACCTATCAAAAAAATAATAACTTGTTAAAAAATACGACTCAATTCAATCTAATCTTGTGAAGAAATCGACCTGACTCAACTCAATCTTAACTGGTTTGGGCTAGGTTAGGTTGATTGGATTATTTGTTTAAAAATTTTACAATCTATTTTAACAAAATAGCTGAATTTGATGTATAAAAACAAGTCTTAGTATCAGTTGCATACTTCAAAGTCGAAACAAAAATTAAAATGTAGTTCTAAAATGCACAATCAAACAAAAAAAGAGTTATTATATCAAGGGATAATTACATAATGGTACCTTCTAATTAAATAAAAATACAAAAAGGACCTCAAGTTTTTAAAAACTCGTCATGGTACCCTTTAGTTAACCACAATTACAAAAAAGACCCTTAATTAGCATATTTTTATGAAAATCCCAAAACTACCTTTGAAAAACTAAGGGTCCTTTTGTATTTATGGTTAACTAGAGGGTGTCATTGTAAAATTATCCCTAAAAAATATATTTTGATGGGATTTCTAGATATACTTTGAAGAGATTCTAGTTATCACTACAGCCCGTGATATTGGTTGATTTTAACGAAATTGGTCCTATGTTAATTTCTCCAAAATTCCAAAGTGACATTATTAGAGTTGATTAAGATTTGGTTTTAAGTTGATTTATTGATTGTTATTTAGTTTTAAAATAAATATTTGATTACAATTCGTTGTTTGGGTAAATATGGGTCCCCATTTTAAGCATTTTTTAATATGTATTCTTTTATTTTTGAGAAAATTTTCTTTTATTTTTGGGAAAATTATATTGGTAGTCACTAATTTATGTAGACGGTCCCAAAATGACAAATAACTATTGAAATTGTTACAATTTGACATTTTTTTATCGCAAAGTGATTTAAAATGGTCACTTCATCAAACAAAGTTAATTTTCTTAAGTCACCGTTAACTTTGAAGGTCATTGACGTAAATACATTAATTGGCACCAATGCCTCCCATCGATTCCCCCTTAAAAATATATTTAGAAATCCCTTCAAAATATCTTTTTTTAGGGATCCCCTTTGAAACAAGTCTTTCACAAACCGGAGACATCAGGACACCTATCTAAGTGGTCAATTGAGTTGGGAGAATTTGACATCCAATTCAAGCCTCGCACCGTAATCAAGGGGCAAGCTCTTGCAAACTTCATCGCAGAATTCACCTATCAACCACAATGTGAAAAGCTAGCTAAGCAACTTACCACGACCAATTTGCAGTGGCATCTTTATATTGACAGTTCTTCAACCGAAAATAGCTCAGGGGTAGGTGTGATCTTAGTTAGCCTCGACAAGGCAAAGCTTAATTGTGTGATATGCCTTAGATTCAAAGCTTCCAACAACTAGGCTGAGTATGAAACGTTTCTCGCTGGTCATAAACTAGCTAAGGAAGTCTCGGCGCGTCATCTCGTAATAACTCATTGTGAATCAAGTTAACTTCAAATACCAAGCTAAAGGAGAAAAGATGGCATCATACTTGGAGGAAGCTAAAGAATTCTGGGGCAGTTTGATATTGCTAGCATCATGCAAGTACCAAGGACCAAGAACACCAACGCCGATGCCTTAGCCCGACTTGCTACCGGCCTGGAAGACAACTTGCTCAAGTATGTGCCAATTGAAGTCCTAAAAAAACAAAGTATAGAGAAAAAAAAAAAAAAAAGTCTACCGCACCGGAGATAGTAGAGTCGCCTCACACCAACGTTATCTACCAATTTGGTTCCCCTTCTAGCTAACCATGTTGGAAAGACCCCATCATCACCTATTTCTGTGATGGAGTACTGCCTGATGATAAGTTCGAAAGTGCGATGCTTGCGATTTAAGTCTGCCTATTATTTTTTCAGAGTGAAAAACTCTACAAGAGACGTTTTTCTTCTTAGTTTGCTTGGATGAAAATCAAGTTCATTATGCTCTCCAGGAAGTCCACAAAGGAATCTGAAGAAACCACTCTAGTGGCCGAGCCTTAGCACACATAATACTCCACCAAGAGTATTACTGGCCGGACCGACTCCCTCAATTTCGTTCGTAAATGTGACAAGTGCCAGCATTTTTCCATTATTCCTCGTCAACCTCCCGAAGAACTCACTTCGGTTTCTAGCCCTTCGCCCTTCGCCAAATGGGAAATCAATCTCATTGGTCCTCTTCTCTAGTCTCGGGGGAAACTCAAATATGTCGTAGTCTCAATTGACTATTATACCTAATGGGTGAAAGCTGAACCATTGGCGAAGATTTCTGAGCAAAATGTGACAAACTTTATCCGAAAGAACATCATCTGCCGATTCATAATACCTCATGGCTTGTGTTTGATCATGATACCTAGTTTGATAATGAACATCTCCGACAAGTCTACAATGAACTTGGCATTAAATAAATTTTCTACTCACCAGCCTATTTGAAAAGCAAAGGCCAGGTTGAAGCAGTTAACAAAATGATAAAGTAGATTTTGGACGCTTTCTCAGGCTACAATCAAATCCTTATGCACCCTGACAACCAAGAGAAGACGGCCTTCATCACCGAAAGGGGGATCTTCTGCTACAAGGTCATGCCCTTCGACTTGAAGGACACCGGTGCAACTTACCAGAGGTTAGTCAATAAGATGTTCACAGATTACCTAGGTGACACGATGGAGGTCTACATAGACGACATGCTCGTCAAATCACTCCTTGCTAAACAACACCTCGACCACCTACGCCAAGCTTTCAAGATACTCCAGAAGTACAGCATGAAACTCAACCCTACCAAGTTCTCATTTGGTGTGGCATCTGGCAAGTTTCTAGGCTACATGGTCACACAACGTGGCATCGAAGCCAATCTGAACCAGATCCGGTCGGTCATGAACATTCCTTCTCCAGCCAGTATCCGAGATGTACAGCATCTAGCCGGCCGTGTGGTTGCACTCTCCCGCTTCATCTCATGCTCCTCCAAGAAGTGCCATCTATTTTTCAGCACACTGTGAAAGTCCAAAGACTTTGAGTGGACACCAGCCTGTGAACAAGCACTCCAAGACTTAAAGAAGTATCTCACTTCTCCCCCACTCCTCTCTAAGCCGAAGGATGGGGAGCAGCTTTTCATCTACCTCGCAGTCTCTGAAGGCGCAGTCAGTGCTGTACTCGTCCGAGAAGAAGATAGCAGACAATTTCCAGTCTACTATGTGAGCAAATCCTTGCCCGACGCTGAGACACGCTACACTCAACTGAAGAAATTAGCACTCGCACTAGTCACTACAGCCCGCAAACTGAGACCATAATCCAATGCCACCCAATCACGGTCCTTACTACTTACTCGTTGAAGAGCATACTACACAAGTCGAAACTCTCTGGCAGACTCACCAAGTGGACTATCGAACTCAGTGAATACGACATCACTTTCCAACCGCGCACTGCTTTCAAGTCGCAAGTGTTGGCTAACTTAATCGCAGATTTTGCTCAAAATGTTACTTCGCAGGCCGATAAAGAGCTACTCAATCTTACGGAGCGCTCTAACTCCAAATGGATGCTTTCAGTCAATGTTCAAGTAATGTTAATGGATCCGGCATTGGTTTAGTCCTAATTTCACCCAAAGGGGACCTAATTCAACAAGCCGTATGTTGTGGCTTCTACACTACAAATAATGAAGCTGAATACAAGGCACTCATAGCCGGACTCATTCTTGCCAAAGACATAGGGATCAAGAAACTTGACATCCGTTCTGATTTTCAGTTGGTGGTTAACCAACTTTTAGGAACCTATCAAGCCAGAGATTTAAAGATGGCGTCCTACCTAGACTATGTGAAGACTTTGCAGTCTACATTCAAAGAATTCAAAATTGCTCAGATACCTAGACTCGAGAACAGCCATACGGATGCCTAGCCAATTTGGGCTCATCTATTCCCACAACCGAGTCTTAATCTATTCTACTCTTTTATCTCCAATGGCCTGCTATATGGAAATATCCACCCGTAGAGGTCACCACTATAGACACATCCGACTCATGGATGACCCCAATCATATGCTACTTGACAAATGATGAGCTTCCAGAAGACAAAAATGAAGCAAGACGCCTCCGGGCTAAGGCTGCAAGGTTCACTATACACGATGGGAAACTCCTAAAGAGGTCTTTCTCGGGACCCTATCACATATGTGTCACTCCAATTGAAGCAAGCCACGTTCTATCAGAACTCTATCAAGGAGAATGTGGAAACCATTCCAAGGATGCAACCTTGCTAACCAAGCCCTCACTGCAAGCTACTACTGGCCAACATGCGCTAGGACTCTACCAACCATGTCAAATGCTGCGATAGCTGCCAACGTTTCATAGAGGTATCCCACCTCCCTCCTAAGCAACTCAAGCCCATCCTATCTCCATGGCCTTTCATGAAATGGGGAATGGACATTGTGGGGAAACTTCCTACAACACCCGGCCAATGCGTCTACATGCTCGCGGTC